>PJEM01005449.1:0-32176 GCA_004023845.1 Helogale parvula
TAGAGAGGAGGGGGATGGGGAGGAGGGGGGATGGAGAGGAGAGGGCATGAGGAGGAGGAGGGAGGATGGAGAAGAGGGGGAGGGAGAAGAGGGGGATGTGGACCGCCTACGTACATCCCCTTGCACAGTCTGCATCACTGTGGACAAACTGCGGTTGTGCAAAGGGCGCTCCTCCTGATAAGACTTCCTCCCGCCCTGTACTAGTCCTCTATCCTAGACCTCTTCCATCTTACTCAACTATTCCCAATAGCATCCTACACTAAAACAAAGTAATGTTCTTAAGAGAGAGAGAGGGAGAGAGGGACAGAATCTCAAGCAGGCTCCACACTCAGCACGAAGCCCAACGCGGGGCTCACCTATGACCCTGGGAGTCGACCTGAACCAAAATCAAGAGTTGAATGCTCAACTGACTGAGCCACCCAGGCACCCCCATAAAATAATTTTTTAAAAAGTCCCTGGCAGCTGCCACCTGCTTCTCCCCTCCTCCACATACAGCAGGCTCATAGCTGGTCTGCACTCAGGTCTCCAGGTGTCCCTTCCCACCCCTGGCCTCCCCTGGGCCCCCCCAAGCACACCAACCACCATCCTGAGGAGGGCCCCAGGGACGCCCTGTCCTGCCTGGAGCCACACAGCCATGCTTTGGGCCTTAGACCACTCCTCGCCCTTGCCCCAGCCCTAGGGCGCTTTCTCAGTGCCCTGTCTTGGAGCTCTCCAGGGCCAAGGCACTGTGGCCTGCTGCGGGGCCCCCTGGTTCCTCGATGGGCACTCCCAGAGCAATGACACCATCCAGTCTCATCTGTGAGATGCTGCCGACGCCCACATTACTCCAAAGCACAGCTGCCTGCTCCACGTGTCGTCTGCGTCTCCCAAAGGCACCCAGACAGGTCCCCACCCAGCTCCTATCCCCATCCCCCGACCTTCCCCGCCCCCAGGCCCAGCACCTCACAGGCCAACGGCCACCCCACCCAAGTTTACACACTTAGACAGAAGTCATCCATCTCGATGTCCCTCGGCCACACCCTCCTCCAGTCTGCCGCCTCCCGTCTGAAAACAACCAGAATCTGACCACTTTCCACCTTGTCCCTGCTACCACTCTGGACCGCCACCATCACCTCCCTCCTACCTGGGAAGCCTGCCAGCCTAAGGGTTCCTTTTTTTTTTTTAATGTTTTTATTTCTTTTTGGGAGACAAAGACAGAGAGACAGAGCGTGCATAGGGGAAGGGCAGAGCCAGAGGAAGATACAGAATCCGAAGCAGGCTCCAGGCTCTAGGCTCCAGGCTCCAGGCTCCAGGCTCCAGGCTCCAGGCTCCAAGCTGTCAGCACAGAGCTGACTTGAACCCACAGGCTTGAACCCACAAACCCTGCAATCACGACCTGAGCCAAAGTCGGATGCTTCACTGACGGAGCCTCCCAGGTGCCCCTAAAGATTTCTGTTTCCACAACGTGAGCAAGTCTCTGCGTTGTGAGTCAGATGGCATCACTCCAGCTCAAAGCCCTACAGGCTCATACGCCCTCAGGCCACCTGCAACCACGTAATCTGTGGGCGGCTCTGTGAGGTCATCTCCCACACTCACGCTCTTGTGCAACCTGCTCCAGGGCCTCTTCACACACGCTAGGTCATGTCTGCCCCAGGGCCCTTGCCCTGGCTGGCTGCTCCTCCTCCATTCGTTACTCTGCTAAGAGACCACAGGGGGGCACCCAGGATGCTCAGTCGGTTGAGTGACCAACTTTGGCTCAAGCCATGATCTCAAGGTGCTCACTGCTGTCAGTGCAGAGCTTGCTTCTGATCCTCTGTCCACCTCTCTGTCTTCCCCTCTCCCACTTGCAGTCTCTCTCACAAATAAAAATAAGAGGTGCCTGGGTGGCTCAGTCGGTTGAGCAACCGGCTTCGGCTCAGGTCATGATCTCACGGTTCGTGGATTCAAGCCCCGCGTCAGGCTCCATGCTGACAGCTAGCTCATGAGCCTGGAGCCTGCTTCAGATTCTGTGTCTCCCTCTCTGACCCTCCCCTGCTTATGCGCTCGCTCGCTCTCTCTCTCTCTCTCTCTCTCAAAAATAATAGAAAAAAAATTTTTAAATAAAATAATAAAAGAGACAACAGACCTAGAACAGTCACTGGTGCGGAGCCCCTCATTAGCACACCAAGATGTCATACTCAGCCTAACTGTAGTCCCAACTCGCCAGAAAAGTATGTAAACTTTAAGCAGTCAACCTAGGATTACCTGGTGGGCAAGAGTGAGACAGTATGGGATAGACCCCCCTCCGTTCCCCCTGGGAGGGCGGCCTTGCCTGAAACAATCCATTTTTTTGCTAATCGTTTCCTTTTAAACAGGTGCCTTTTGCATTTAAAAGCCTTTCCTTCCCTCCAGCTCTGGGAGCTCCTTTGTATTTGCCTAACGGGATGCTGCCTGATGCCTGATTCATGAATCCTCAAACAAAGCCCATTTGATCTTTAAATTTACTCAGTTGAATTTTTCATGTTTAACAGATTGAATGTCACCTTCCTGGCAGGGCTGACCCTAACCACATTAATAAATCCTCTGGGCGCTCCCGGCCGCCCTTGTCCTCCACCTGCCCGGCTCCTACTGCCTTCCAGTCTTCGATTCCAGCTTCTCCTTCATCGTGTGTGTAGACTGGGCGTCCCTGAACTCAGTCACGAGAGCAGGGATTTTTATTTATCATTCTTTTTCTTAATGTTTGTTTATTTTTGAGAGAGAGAAAGACAGAGTGCAAGTGGGGCAGGCACACAAAGAGAGGGAGACACAGAATCCGAAGCAGGCTCCAGGCTCTGAGCTGTCAGCACAGAGCCCAACGCGGGGCTCGAACTCACAAACCAAGAGAATGTGACCTGAGCCGAAGTCAGATGCTTAACCAACTGAGTCACCCAGGTGCCCCCAGAGAGCAGGGATTTCTACCTGTGCCTTCACTGACTCACCCAAGTCTGGGTACTGACAAAGAGTCCACAAATGTAGTTGAATAAATGGACACATTAACGACAATACAACTCATTGATCATATAGAAGGTGGGCCCTGCGGTCAACACCGGGCTTCGGAAGGATCGCTCAGGATCTTGTAAGATCTCAGCTATGCCTCTGCTCACTACAGGCTCACTCAACCCCTCAGAAATAGATGCCTTCTGAGATGAGAAACAGAAGGCTATACAGCGATGAGAGCCTCAAAGACTTGAATCTTTCAGGGAGGGAGACTACTTCTTCGCCTCCCTCAAAGGAGTAAAATGAAGACCCATGAGAAACGGTGCTGTGCTAGCCCAGGGAGGAACGCATAGCACAGAATCCACTCAGCCCAAGGCAGGGATGTTTCGACTCAAGCACCCATCGATAGACGATTGGACAAAGAGGCTGCGGTACGGATCTACAGTGGAGTGCTACTCGGCCATCAAAAAGGATGGGAGATAGCCATTGCGGATGGACCTAAAGCGTATAATGCGAAACGAAATAAGTCAGAGAACAACAAATACCACATGATTTCGCTTCTCTGTGGGACCTAAAACATCAAAAGAAACAAACAACAGAAACACAGAAACAGAAGCATAAATACAGAGACCAAGCTGGCGGTGGCCAGAGGCGGCATACGGGACGGGATGAAGACGTACAAACTTCCAGTTATAAACTAAGTAAGGCAGGGAGGTGAAAAGTACAGTGCAGGGAACGGAGTCCGTAGCACTGTAGTAACATATGGTGACAAACAGTAAGTGCCCTGAACGGCGCACGGCACTGCTGAACCCTATGTCTACACCTGCATCCGACACACCATTGTGCGTCAGCTACGCTTCTAGGGAAGAGAGTAAGGAATCGTCCCAGGGCTCTCAGCTCCCTCCAGCCCAAGGCCCGAGTGGGTCTCATTCAGGAAAACTTACCATCACGGGGTGAAAGGGCACATCTTCGAGACCCTACCTGGCCTCGGTCCCACCCCGTCACCAAGCCCAGGAGCCGAGCACCAGACCTCACAGGCTACCTCAGACCTGACAATAAGCTGTCTGTATTGTTCTTCCCAACATACCCTCCTGGGGGCCACCCTGCATCTGGGGGGACGAAGCAAACTCCAGCTTCGTCCTGTGAATGGGACCTGCATCTTACACCTGCACGCACGGGGCCCCTCGTCCAGGGCCAAGGTCAAGGGCATGGTTAGGAGCTACAGAGAGGTTTTCAGACTGTGATCATCCCGAGATTCAGCTAAAAAAATAACATCGTAAATAGTCAGTTTCTGGAAACAGGTTACTGAACCCCACAGGGCCCTGGCGTCAGGATTGCTGTGAAGTTTGGTACTTGATGCTTTGCTAGGGACAACCATTCCCTCGATTTCTGCTCCTGGTGCCAATGCCTCCCAGAAAAATAATTCAGGAGAAACCCGATGGCTGAAAATGTTCAAAGCCAAAACAGTCATTGCCTCGAAAGGAAAGAGAAGCTTTCATTTTGCAAAGGAGGTTGGCGCGACTGGGGGGCTCAGTCAGTAAGGCAAGCGTTTGACTTCAGCCCAGGTCATGATCTCATGGTTCTTGGGTTCGAGCCCTGCGTTGAGCTCTGGGCTGACTGCTCAGAGCCTGGAGCCTGCTTAAGATTCTGTGTCTCCCTCGCTCTCTGCCCCTCCCCTGCTAGGTCTCTGTCTCTCAAAAAAATGAATAAATGTTAAAAAATAAAAAAGAGGAGTTAAGAGGTTTGCCATCGGTCTGCACAGTGAGGCCGTCCCTGGGATATAACACTGAGGTCTGTGTTCCTGAGCCCTGTTGTGTCTACCCTGCTCTGATCCCCCAAGAGAAGCACAAACAGGGCTGGTGCAGCCTTTGTTCTGAGCACAGTGGGAGGGTTCCTCCCATGATGTCACCTTTGGCCTCATGCAAATGTACCGATGAGGTGTGCTATGCACGGAAGGCATGGGGCCAGACAGGAAGGAGGGGTAAGACTTCAAGACGCAAGACCGGGCTTCTGCATAGCGGCCCCTGCTCCGGGGTACTGTACAGAAGGACCGGTGTCTGCTGCCTGCTCTCGTAACGAAGGCAGTCCAGGTGGTCCCTCTGATGACCTCACCCTCGGCTGTCTCTTCCGTGTTCCCCATGCCTGCAGCCTGGGGTGTCTGGTTCCAGCGCAGGACAAGATTCTTGAAGAACAGCATCCTTCAAGGCTGAGCCCAGCACCCTCAGCAAGGTGGCTGCCAGGCACCCAGGGGACCACAGCTGGGCACACTGTCCACTCCACTTTGCAAACCCCACCTGGCCCTGATCCCCATGCTCCTCCAAGGGCTGTGGTCCAGCTGCCCAGCCCATACCTTCTCATCCCTTCTCTCCCCTGCAAGGAGGTCACCAGCCTGGTCACCAGTTAGCTCCTGTGTACCCTCAGACTGCCTTACACATCCTTAAGCCGCTGTCCTGTGCCTCTGTGAATCCCCGGCTCCCCAAAAGTAGGGGGCGCACACCTACTTTTTAAGGATTTGCATTGACGAACTAATGACCTTCTGTTTCCTGAGTTCAGATGGCCGACATTGGAGTCAGACACATTAACCCTGGGAAGACTGTTCACAGTCCTTCCGAAGGGTCGTTAATGTTAGGGGTATGTCTGGTGTCAGAGCTAAACTCCTACACGATCACAGTACCTCAACGACAAGTCTTGCTTCCGGACAGCTCAGGCATATTAAATGGAGCTTAAGAAATGAAACATGGGGAAGGGTTTTCGTTAAATGCTCTGTGGCCTGACTGCAGAGAAGCTCCAGGACTTCCCTCTACTCGACACACCCAACGCAGGGTGCTTCTCGCTGTAAAGCGGGCATGCGGCGGCTACTCACAGGTCCCTGGTGTGACAGTGGTACGGAATGGCCTGCGTCTGCGTGGCCGGCTCCACAGCCTCCCGCCCGGTCTGCACCAAGATGATGGCTCGTTCGATCATGTCTTGCAAAGGGACAAAGATGTAGTTGTACTTGAACACATCGGCCGGGAGGCTCTGAGGGTGGAACTTCCAGAAAGGGTTTTTCACCAAATCCGTCCTCATGCTGTGCAAGACGCTGGTGCGGATGGTGTAGGTGATGTGGGGCGGCAGGTGTGGGGACGGCGTCCCCAAGTCCCTGCTGGCCAGTGAGCTGTTGAATATGATACCTGTCGGCAAGAAAGGGAAGACGGGGCTCATGGCACCCCGAGTGTGGCTCCCCCGGGACCCACATGGTTGAGGACAACCAGACAGCCTGTGAGATGTGGCCCAACCCTCTCTGTGCAAGGGGACACGCCCCACAGGGACACAAAGCTGATTCTCCGTGTTCCACAGGCAGGGACTGGGGAATTTAAGACCCGAGGCTGCCTAATTCCCCAGCGAACACCCTCCCTTATTTTTATAAATCCCTGCTGTGGTATCTTTTATATATAAATATATAAAATATACATTTTGTTTTTTATTTTATATATATATTTAAATACATTAAAATATTTTAACATTTATTTATTTGTGAGAAAGAGAGAAAGCAGAGCAGAGAGAGAGGGAGACACAGGATCTGAAGACAGTCTCCAGCTCTGAGCGAGCTGTCAGCATAGGGCCAGACGTGGGCCTTGAACCCACAAAACGTGAGATCATGACCTGAGCCGAAGTTGGACGCTTAACCGACTGAGCCACCCAGGTGCCTCTCACCGTGGTATCTTTAATTATTTGCACCAAAATCATTTGTGCACAAAAATTCCTGAGACAATGATTCCTTCTGCATTTTTAGAGGACTTGAAAAATGACAAAAGGCCACTCAAATGATCAGGCTTTCCTTCTCTGGGAATGACAAGTTGGGGGGCGGGGCATCCAGGGTTCCAGGTTCGAGACCTCCATCCCAGGGACAGAAGGCACAGCACAGGGGACACAGGCGATGATGTGGTGGCCAACGGGAGCCACGCCTGCAGGGAGGGCAGCATGAGGGACTGAGCCATCAAGCCACACGGACGGAATGTGTGTCAACTAGATTTCAATCTAAAACCAGGAAAGGACATCTTTGGGGTTACTAAAGATTCAAAATGTAAACATGTCTTCTGGCACAAGGATTCCCCAAATGTCATCTGGGCTGCCTGTTGGGTGCAAACGGACCCTCCTGAGGCTCACGTGTGAAGTCTTCACTCCCAGCAGACCAGAGTGAGTTGTTTCAACACTGTCTTCATGGGGGTAAGCATGTGAAAAGGGGGTCATCAGGGCAGGCTCTCACCCAATATGCCTGGTGCCTTCCAACAGAGGGGACATTTGGACCCCGACTCACACAGAGGGCACTCTTGAAGAGACACGGGAGAAGGCGGCCGTCAACGTGCCCAGGGGAGGCCACGGCAGCACCCCCTGATCTCGGACTTGGGGCCAGAACCACGAGAACATAAACTGGAGAATACACTTGAAGGCAGTCTGTGGTCCTGCATCTCCACAGCCCTCAGCAAACTCATGCAAACCCAAATAAAGAGATAATTCGACGTCTAGTCCAAATGAAGATGAGAACACAGAACACATCACGTTTATCCTGAACAAGTGAACAGGAATGAATGAAGTCCAATCGGCTACTTACTGCCTTCCCTTGGCCCAGCCCCGGGATGTCAAGATATTGGAGTAAAAGTGATAAGGAAGGGGTGCCTGGGGGCTCGGTCAGTGAAGTGTCTGACTTTTGGTTTGGGCTCAGGTCATGATCTCACAGTTCGTGAGTTCAAGTTCCACATCAGGCTCTGCACTGACAGTGTGGAGCCTACTTGGGACTCTCTCTCTCTCTCTCTCTGCCCCTACCCTGCTCTCTCTCTTTCTCTCTGCCCCTACCCTGTTCTCTCTCTATCTCTCAAAATAAATAAAATTTTTAAAAACTACTTTTAAGTGATGAGGAAATCAGAGCATAACTTTAATCAGGAAAGATAAACTTTATCATGCAAGATTTAACCCTCAAACACCACAAACTAGTGACAACAGGTGCAGCGAACACCGTGGGGCCCGGGATGGGATGCCAACAGCCGCGTACAACGCCTGTGTTTGCATCAACTCAAGGTGAGGCTCTCTGCTCCCTGTGTTTTCCCAGGAAACGACATCCTTCTGAGCTACCGTCACGCGCATCTAGGGAGAAACACGCAACAGCAGGCGCGCTGGGGCCGTGCCCACACACATGTTCTCTCACTGGGTACTTACTGGCCAAGAAGTCGTTGCGCTGCATGAGTTCATGGGCTCTTGACTCCAGACTAGCGACGGACCCCAGGGCCTGGAAGCGGTTCAACACCACGCAGGAGGTCAGATTGACCAGGACACGGCCCAGGACGCCGAGGCGCCCGGCGCCCCTGTGCGCAAACAGCTCGTCCAGCTTCTCTCCTGCAGACAGCAAGCGTCACGGGACATTGCAATTCTTCCCCCAGCCCAGGACTCATGAAAGGGAAAAAAATCCCTCCGTGGAAAAAAAAAAATGACTCAAGAAAGAGTTACATTTTGTTCATGTGCAAATGGTGCTACCTCCCGTGATGCTGGTCCTGCCGTGGGAAGGAGAAAGCACCATGAAAGCACAGAGGGTGAGCAGGGACACGGGGCAGCAGGCAGGGACACAGGGCACAGGGCAGGGACACAGGACAGTGGACAGAGACATGGGGCAGTTGGAAGGGACACGGGGCATCGGGAAGGAGCACGGGACAGCGGGCAGGGGACACAGGGCAGCAGGCAGGGACACAGGGCAGAGGGCAGAGACACAGGGCAGCAGGCAGAGGCAGCAGGCCACGCACAGAAGACCTCACACGCAGAACCAGCACTACCCATCAGTGCTCCCCCCTGGCATCAAGGAACCCCAGAAAACATGCATTCACCCCAATAGCAGGCGTCCTGTGATCACCGCTCACTTTGTGACATGAACGTTGCGAGAACAGCAAACAGCAAGAGGAGCACGGAGCTCAGATCCTGCTGCGCCCCACCTGGGTCTGCACGTCCACAGCGGAAAGAAAGCCACGGACTAAAACTGGCAACGTCTGGGCCGACGGACCTGCGCTTGGAACGTTTGTCAGGACAAAACACCCAGGAGCCCCCAGGACATTTGCTCTGGCTTCCGGAGACCACAGGAGAGGGATGTGGAAATGCCAAATGACACAGAGTGGGGCAGCACAGAGGCACAGCACAAAGGACACAGAGTGGGACAGGGGAGGGGAGAACACCCCCCCAGAACTCAGCCCTAAGCGGGAAGGGATTCTAGATGGGCTCAGCAAGCACCGTGGGGAACTGAGGCCCGCAGGCCCACCCTGTGCATGGCTCTGTGCAGGAGTCACCATCACACCCCCCGTGGTGGCGTCACCTAGGGCCATGCCAATGTGCCTGCAGGCCATTTGGGTGAACCATTGCGTTCCCCTCAGCCTTGCCCCTCAGGTGACACCCAGAGAGCAGACTGCTGGGATTTCACAAAATGAAAGACTTGGCACGCCAGAGGAGATCAGTCAGTTAAGTGTCCAACTTCGGCTCAGGTCATGATTTCATGGTTTGTGAGTTCAAGCTCATGTCAGGCTCTGTGCTGACAGACAGCTCAGAGCCTGGAGCCTGCTTTGGATTCTGTGTCTCATGCTCGCTCTGACTCTCCCCTACTTGTGCTCTCTCTCTGTCTCTCAAAGATAAAGTAAAATAAAATGAAAGACTTAACAAAAAAGTGATGAATGCACATCAAAACAACCAACGTATCTTGACAAACCCAAAACACACACAAAAACACCCAGCAAATCCTAAAACCACATAGAACTATTACAGTATCGGGGCAGCTCTTAAATGCGTGTCCCTTCCCTCAGCGGTAAGACCTGCTTCCACAGCGACCGTCCCTAAGCAGATAGACATCACTTCCGGCCACACCTTCCTCTCCAAAAGCACCCCTTAAATTAGGATGAACCACCTGTGCCCACACCCAGCCCCACATCTATCAGACTGAACAGAACCATCACCTGGGAAACCTCAAGAAACAGAAGCATGACGACGAGAATGTTCTGAGAAAGGGCATCCCGGTGTATACACTGTCTTGTCTTTACAACACCTTTGCCTGTTACAGAAGGAGATCATATGTTTTCTGGCAAGTGCGGAATGGCCAGCCTTCTAGACCCAGACTTTTTTGCTCTTGAATGCGTGCAGTCCTTTCGCTACCCAGCCCACCGCCCTGGTCACTCCCGGGAACTCTGTAATCCCAAGGCTCTCCAGTAGCCTCCATGGGCGCTCCGGCCCCCAGCTTCAGTAGGGAGGGTGGGAGGGTCACCATGACAGACAAGGGCTGGTGGCCACAGCACCCCGAGCCCACGCTCCAGCACACACACTGCCATCTTGTGTGAGCCTCGAGGACCCTGTTCAGAACTGCCCTGTGCGTGAAGTTCCCCGGAGAGCATGCGGCCCAGTGATGTAGAGATGGCAGTTTGCAGAACAGAGCCAGTGGCCCCTCTGGGTCACAGAACTTGGGGTGCGGGTCAGCTTCAGTTAGGACAAAGAGCTTTACCAGCTTTAGAGCTGCATCTCCCACCGTACCTGAGCCCAGAATCTAATCGGTGGCTGAGTCACCACGGACCCTAGCCAGAGCACCCAGGAACCTTCGACGCCCGTTCAACCGCCCTCCACACGGCGTTTCCTGAGCGGGGAGCATAGCCCAGGGCTTCTCCCGTCTGCAGAGCAAAAGCCTCACCTGGCCAGGAAATTCAGTGCACATTCTGGCCTGACTCAGGTCTCTGTAGGCTCTGGCCCATCCTGATGAGTCCCCAGGGCGCAGAATCTAATTCATCACCGCCTCTACTATGGAAACAGACACCCCATTTCAACCACTCAGGGAGCCTGACCAGAAAATCAGACAATCGCAGTCTATTCCACAGCCTCACTTGGGCAGAAAGCCCAGTCAACTGTCCTCTGACCAGAGACACGCGTCCTGTCCCCATGCTCTAAAATGAAATGGCTGCCTCCCCCATGCGCAGAACATAGTGACGGCCCCCTCCTGCCCAAGGACATGACCAGCACTCTCATGCGGACAACCAAACTGCCCGATGGAAGAAAATATAAATATCTCACATTTTCGCAATAAAAAATAAAATGCAAGGGGCACCTGGGTGGTTCAGTCAGTTACACATCCGGCTCCTGGATTTCAGCTCAGGTCATGATCTCGTGGTTCGTGAGCTCGAGCCCCACATCAGGCTCCCTGCTATCCGCACAGATCCATTTCAGATTCTGTGTCTCCCTCGCTCTCTCTGCCCCTCACTGCACGTGTGCTTTCTGTCTCTCAAAAATAAATAAACTTAAAAAAATAAATAAAGGGATTTACGCATTGACAAACTACAGATTCAACACAACCATTGGCTGATTGATTGGACATTTTAACCACTGGCTGATTGATTGGACATTTTATCCGGAGCTGCAAATCTTCACATCAACGCCCAGGCTTTCCATCAGCCCCTAACTCAGAAACACTCCCTTGTTCTATAAACTTATTTGAAGTCTCAAAATTCTTGCCTTCAATACCCAAAGCTGCATTCCTTGCTCTTCATGCCCTGACTCAGCACATCAGAAAACTGTAGGTCGAAACAAACTAGAGCGTTTCTAGCTTTGTGCACGAGAAACCAGAAGCCCAAGAAGAGTGACTGATCAGTGTCACCTGGAAACTTAGAAGCAGGAGGATGAGCACCCCATCGGTGGGCCAATCGGGAGTCAGATTGCCACACCCACCCACGTACACTCACACACTCATCGTGTGTACTTGCACACCCACCTTTCATTGCATACTCACCCACGTCCACTTGCACACCTGCACGCATATGCTTTTGCATGCCTTGCTCCGGCTTGCACACCTACCCACTTGCACACCCGTGTGTGCTTGCACAATTACACTCACGCCCACCCGCTTACACTGCACACCCACCTACTTACCATAAGTCTGCAGCTGCTCCATCAGTTTGTCCACATCAGTGTGCAGCTGACTTTCTACAAAGTTTCTTATGAATCTGTTTCTCAGAGCCTCCTAAAGGGAAATAACACAGCTTAACAACAAAAACCTCATTTCCTCATTTATTACTCAATAAAAAATACTTGTTAGGTTAATTCAAAGCTTCATTTCATAAGAAAAGGACACGTGAAGTGAATCGTGGTGGAAAAAAAAGGTTCTACAAATCATGGTAAATAACAGCATAACATCTGATGTCAATTTTATCTTGAAAAACAAAGCAACAATTGTGACAAATCAGATTGTCATTGAAGTCACACACCAACCTCGAAATCCAAGAATGAACTAAGTGTGACCTTTCAACAAAATTTTCTAATAAAAGTGTATGGTGACCCTTTACATCAGACCCTTTACATTGTCTTTTCCACAGGCCAGTTGTAGGGAGGGGGTCGCTGTCAGAGACACACTGAGGAAGGGTTTCTGCATTTCTGGAACCCTCTCTTAATCCTTCAGCAACCAAATCTCATCTTTAGAAGAAGCATTCATACCACGATCGCTGTGACCCCTTTTCCATACTGATGGCTTTGCCCCCCTTTGTCAATGGTTTCCCTACCAAGGGCTCTCCAGGGTGATTTTTTTTAATGCTTATTTATTTATTTTGAAAGAGAAAGAGAACACGCATGGGTACAGCCAGAGAGGGAGATGGGGAATCCCAAATAGTCTCTGAGCAGACAGCAGGTAGCCTGATGCAGGGCACGATCTCATGAACCTTGAGATCAGGACGTGAGCAAAAACCAAGAGTCAGATGCTCAACCGACTGAGCCCCCCAGGTGCCCCGCCAAGGTGATTTAATGAAACTTTGCCTCTTGATCTTGCAGAGGGCATGCTCGCTGACATGAAGGGTACCGTTCCCTACAACATCCAACAAAATCCCGTGAGGCCTGCGCCAGGATTAAGCAGTAACGGTTGCGGAGTGGGGGGGTGCAGGTGGGCAGAGAGGCCCACGGAACGGGGACTACTTTTGGAACCTGTCTGTTCGCTAGAGAATATTTATACGTGACCCTGACTTGATGTTAGGTCACAATCGTGCAGCTCGCAACTCCTGATAAGGAATTCTCAACTGTGGTCCCCTTCTGCATCGAGCTCTCTGATTTCTCGCCTCCACCCCACAGATGTGATGATTTCATAGACTTGTCTACAGATGACAGGGTTTGGTGATGAAACCCTGGTGTGCACTTCTGTCTTTGTGGAATCTTATTTATTTTTTGTCAGGCATTAGCGATGTTGGCAGACACGGGTGGGTTAGTCACTGAATCTCGGCCACATCTCCGAGAGATCACTTGCCCTCAACCTCAAGGAAGGAAGTCCGGGCCTTGAGCACCTGCAAAGGCACTCACCTAAGCCTCTGGTGGCAGAGCTCGGCCTAGGACACAGGTGTCAGTCACTGAACACTGAGAGGAGCTCCACACTCCCTGACGGTGACCCCCATGTTGGGAAACAGAGCCCCACTCACCACGCTTTATTCTCTGAGCTGAGAAAGAAGCTCAGGAGACTGAAGAGTTGGTTACTAACATGGCTCTCTGGTGGAGGGTGGCGGCTCATCAGAGGCCCTCTCCATGGAACCGTGTGGTGCGAGGGCCACTCGGTACCCGGTCCCATCCTCACGTGACTCTGAGGACTCTGCATTTGTTGTTGATACTGCAGCGTGTAATAATTTCCAGTCCCAGCAGAGACTTTAGGAAAGCCTACACTACCCACCCATTTGACCCATTAGAGAAAAAACCTGCTGATCCCTGCAGTAACCAACTAATCCATGAGCAGACAAAGGAGAATATGACAATACCGCCGGCACTCACGTGGTGGGGGCCGCCCTGCGAAGCAGTGTCACGGACCTTCGAAGACCAGGACAGAACCAATGACTGCCGCTGGGCTCGGACACCTCCTGGGTTTGTCTTGGGCTGAGACTACCGCCAGGCCCACTGCTAGGAGCCGAGAGATCCCTGGCACAGGACACCCCAGGGAAAACAGCGCAGCTCTGGACAGTGCAATGGCTACTTTGCAGGACCAGCTAGGATGCTCCTGCCCAGCCGCCCTCCCTCTCAGGGTCCCGGGGTCAGACCTATGTGTCCTCAGATGGCTATGCTCCTGGGATCCCCAGCCCCGTGGCCTCCTTCTCCCATAATAAAATTCTCCTGCCTACGGGCACATGGGTGGCTCAGTCAGTTAAGCGTCTGACTCTTGATGTCAGCTCAGGTCATGACCTTACAGTTCGTGAGCCCGTGCTGTGCTGACAGCATGGAGACTGCTTGGGATTCTCTCTCCCCACCCCCCTCACTGGCCCTCCCCAGACACAGAAGCATTTCCTGTGCACCAAACACTACTCCAAGTGCCTCCCATGTCCTGAGTGATCTACAGTGTACAACTACGATTATTTCCTCACAGCACGGGCAAGAAACTGGAGGCACAGAGAAGTTCAGTGAGCACTCCAAGAGCACAAAGCAGCACTGGACTCAACTGCGCAGCAAACCCAGACAAGCAGGCACTCAAGTCCACACCATGAATTGCCTGGTACGTAAGAAACAGGCTTAACAAGAATAAAATTGTGGGCAGGCACCCTCAGGCTATCGGACTTCAGGTGAGTTAAGGTTATGACACAAATAGCCCCAGGCTATTATGTGGCCTATCTCAATCAAAGTTCTGAAGTTCACAGCTGTGGGGCTCTATAGGAACTGGCCATCTTAAACCACAGCCCCCAAATTCTGGAATATGTTAGGCTGTCGATAGGGAATGTCAGGAAATGATAACTGATCCTTTAAGTAGACCCACAGTTGAACAGTATGCAAACCACTCAAAAGAGCAATAAGGTATGAAACCATGCCTCCATCTCAGTTATGGAATTGAGGGGCACCTGGGGGGCTCAGTCGGTTGAGCATCCGACTTCAGCTCAGGTCATGATCTCACGGTTCGTGAGTTCGAGCCCCGTGTCGGGCTCTGTGCTGACAGCTCAGAGCCTGGAACCTGCTTCGGATTCTGTGTCTCCCTTTCTCTCTGCCCCTCCCATTTGTACCCTGTCTCTCTCTCTCTCTCTCTCTCTCTCTCTCTCTTTCTCTCTCATCAAAAAAAAATTTTTTTTTAATTTCCTTAAGTTATGGAATTGAAAAAGCAGGCCAGTGCCAATAAATTATTCATCATGTATATAATCATGACATCCGACATGAATAAAACCTTAGACAATTCACAACACTGCCTCACAGGCTCACATTCAGGTCAATGTTATTAGTCAGCCAACACACACCCCGAGGGGTTCCGTGGGGTCTTCTGAGGGGTCGCCCCGACGCCACGGACGTGCCCCCGCAAGTGCTCCGGAAGCAAACCACCACTCACCTTCAGTTCGCTGACCATCCGGCCGCTTCCTCCACGCTGAAGCACGCTGGACACTTTCAGCAGTGTTTCTGTTAACGTCTTCAGCTTGTCCACGAAATAAAAAGTGTAATTTGCCTGCAAAAGAAAGCATACGTGGATAGGTCTCTAGTTCTGCTGGGCCACCTCAGGAAAATTCTTAGGGGCGATGCGGCTACAGCAGGGGAGAGAACCCGTAGGACAGGACCGACCATCAGAGCAAAGATGTGCCAATGCCATGGGGCATGCCGGCCGACACCTCCCCCGGCCGGGGGGCCAGCTCTGGCGCCCTCATCTCTGAGGGGAGTCCAGAGACCTCTCTTCCAGACTCTCTCTGCACCTACCTGTTCACCACGGTGCTCCCAAGGCTCAGCACACTGAGGGGGACAGCCGATGGCCCCGGGACATACCGCCTAAATAAAAGACTATTTGCCCACATCTCCAACTGGAAAATACGCTCTCAGGTAACCCCCGTGTATTTGTCCTATAACACCCAATGCTGTTGAAGATACAGCACACTGGTTGTATTGGGTCATTATTGCCGCTGGCTAGAGAAAACAACTCAAGATTCTTAGAAAATAGCTTGGAATCATCAAAATATTCATAGTCACTGTTCCACAAAAAAAAAAAAAAAATGCCCATGTCTTTTTTTCCTAAAGATAAAAGGACTCTATCCTAAGAAATGATTTAAATGAAATAGAGGGGTGCCTGGGTGGCTCAGTCAGTTAAGTGTTTGATTTTGGCTCAGGTCCCGATCTCAGGGATCATGGGATCAAGACCCACGTCAAGCCTGCTTGGGATTCTCTCTCTACCCCTCTTCCACTTGCTCATTGTCTCTTTCAAAATGAATAAACATTTAACAAATAAATAAATAAAATATAAAAGTATCTCCATAAAAATATCTATGGAATGTCACTATATTTTTAATACTGAAATCAGTCTAAATGCCAAAGAGAAAAGTAAGTAGGGTCTGGGAGAGTCCAACCACATCCCCTGGGGTCACCAGGAGACCCTCCTAATGCCCCAGGTCATGCCAGGTCAGGAGCTGAAAATCAACTGGCCCAGAAAAGATAGGAAAGCGTGCTCCTGGCCCAGAGACGCAGCAGGAGCTCCCTCCAGAGCACAGCTGGGGCGTGCGCAGATGGCGACCCCTTCCCCCAGCCCGGCCGGGAGCCTCTCCTCCTGGGACTCGGCAGCCGGCCGCATGGATCGGTGCAAAACCACGTCTCACTCTGCCTGCACATGAACCTGGGCCACCCAGACTCACACGCGTGCTGGCCCGCACCGGGTAAGCGCAATGCTCGATTTCTGGGGCGTGTGAAATGATCCCCTAGTCAAGAGACAAGGCCAACGTAGGAATCAGGAGAGAGGTTCATGATTTCATGAAAGAGAGGAGAAAATGTAGACAATGCCTGCTTCGTGTTTTCTTCCTTACTGTCATGACTGGTTGAGGAGAGTCGAGACGGTGGTGATAAGAAGGAGCGTCTGGGCTAAGGGGCCACCACACAAAGGGATCCACTGGGCCGCTGAGCCCAGAACCAGTGGGCGGCAGATGGGCAGTGTTCCAGAAACAGCAGTCTCTGCACAGAACCCACCTGGGATGCCATCCTGGTCCCGGGAGGGGAGGCGCAAGACAGAGGAGAAAAGAAGTAAAACCAGAATCTAGGAGAGATGTCAGAGACCTAAGCCAAGGAGGGGTCAAATCCCAAGAGAGGGAAAGAGCCAGAGTGGGGGCAGGAATCACTATCAATCACAAACACTCCTGAGTGTGCACATTTTGGAGACTTTCTTATAGCAGGCAAAATCATTAAGAACAGACAAGTGCGTAACATACCTCCTCAGATCTGGGATTCCAATCGAAAGAATGAATATATATGCATCAAGGAGTTCACAAGATGTTACTTTTTTATTTTTAAACGATTTACTTATTTTAAAGTTTATTTATTTTGAGAAAGGGGGGGGCATAGAAAGAGAGGGAGAGAGAGATAACCCCGAGCAGACTCCGCATGGTCAGTAGAGCCCAGTGCAGGGCCCGAACTCACGAACTGTGAGATCAAGAACTGACACGAAATCAAGAGTCATACGCTTAACCGACTGAGCCACCCGGGCATCCCACGGAGTTCACAACAAGGTTCTTCAGAAGGGAAAAAAAGATTCATGTCGTTTCACATAGCTTCTCTGCAAAATTAAAGGTCAGTGGGTGATGAAGCACATTATAGTCCTGAGCGAGAAACAGCGTAAACCACGAATTCCTCCATGCACCAGGCTACGATGCAAAGGGGGAGCCCCAGAAAGCCGTCTTCAGAGACCCAACAAGAAAGAGCCCATGCTGCCTGGGAACGGTCCCAACCGTCACTTGAGGACAACCTGAATATACGTGAGGTCAGCAGCGTAAGAACAGAAATTTCCCAATGCAGTCGGAATGGAGATAAGCCATGAAGGTATTCACACAGAGAACTGATTTTAAATAATGCCCCGACAGTGTTCTAGGTTTAGTCCATACCCCAACAGTGATCCTTGAAAGTAACTGTAATGATTATGAAGTGATCATAGGAAGGTTGTAACTGGAATTAGAACCCTCCCCCCAGCTGATGACTTTTATGGTGGCCAGCGTTAACATGCTAGAAACCCATAGGGTTTCAGCTCCTTTGGCGACAGGTGGGGGATGGGAGGGGACAGAGACACGCAGGGGAACTGGGGCTCCCACCTCAGTAAGAACCATCTCACAGCATTAACTGTAAGAGGAAAGCACACATTAAAAAACAGAAGGGAGGGGCACCTGGCATGAAACATGTGACCCCTGATCTCGCGGTTGTGAGTTCGAGCCCCACACTGGGTATAGGGATTACATAAAAATAAATTCTTAAAAAAAAAAAAAGAAGGGAGAAAAACATATTCCTTTGGCAAAAGAGAGGGAAAAAGATACCACAAGGACAAACATAAATTTTAAAACCATTAACAGAGAATGACAAACATAACTCTGAACTTGCCATTCACGGTAATAACTTTGAATGGGTCCAAACATCCAATGAGGAGGACGCTTCTCAGACCCAGTTAGTTAAGTGATTCAGGAAGTGTCTACATTTATTGTCTGTAAACCAGGTCCAGGTTGAAGTGCTACAAATATAGCCAAGAACAAAGTAGGCAAAACTCTTTTCTTAGGACTATGAACAGACAATGCTACCAAAGCCAAATGGACTTTTATATTGGACTAAAAACAAAAGATTTTAAAAAGAAGCCAAGTGGCACCTAAATGGCTCAGTCAGTTACGCGTCTGACTTTGGCTCAGATCATGATCTCATGATTCATGAGTTCGAGCCCTGCATTGGGCTCTGTGCTGACAACTCGTAGCCTGGAGCCTGCTTCAGATTCTGTCTCTTTCTCTCTCTCTGTCCCTCCCACACTCACACTCTGTCTCTCTCTCTCTCTTTCAAAATGAAATAAACAATAAATGAGTAAACAAATAGTAAGCCAAAACAAAAAAGCTAGAAATGGTAACAACAGACGAAATAAAATCCATGGCAAAAACAATGAGTAGAACAATGTTTGTTCTGTTCTGAAAAAGAATTACAGTTTACCATGATTAATATTCATACATTCAGGAACATATTGTCCAAATATATGAAGGAAGACTGACGAGAAATAAGGAAGGAACGTGGTAGCACTCAGGAACTAGGAGATGAGCACTAACACGAACAAACGCTTGGCAACCAGGTCTGGTCCTGGAAAAACGAGTCATGAAGGAGCCCCTGCTCTGGGTTAAAACCGAGGCTCTCCCATGTATTTGCTGCCTGGCCTCACCCGTGTTACGTAACTGTCAGCTGCAGGCTTAGAGAAGAACAGCGGTGGCGGGGGGATATTAGGACACGGAATAGCGTCTTGGGCCCGGCCTGGGCCACAGTAAGTGCTCAGTAAACAGCCCCTGCGGCAGTCAAATCGCACACCCACGTGCCAGGGCTGGATGGTGTTCTCGATGCAACCGTATGAGACCTATAAAGTCTTAACTCTACAGAGAACACACATACACACCAAATATATATGGATGTTTAGGTGTGTAATGTAATTGATCAATGAATTATAAATATATATATATATATATCTTCATTTTTTTGAGAGAGAGACAGATCATGTGTATATGCGCGTGCGTGCACAAGTCGGGGAGAGGGGCAGAGGGGGAGAGAGAATCTCAAGCGGGCTCCACATTCAGTAAGGAGCCTGACACGGGACACGATCTCACAACCCTGGATCATGACCTGAGCCGAAATCAAGAGTCAGATGCTCAAGGAACTGAGCTACCCAGATGTCAAATATAAATATATAGATCCTTCTGGATGGCCAGTTATTGCTACCAATTTAGTAATTATTACTACCCAACAACCTGGGTAAAATATCCTAATTTATCATGCATACCCTTGCTTTTCAAATATCCAAGAAAGTTTTACTGAAACTAACACACAATAAAATCCCAAAATATATGAATCACTTAGTTGTGTATTATGAAATTAGAAACTCTTAGCCAAAGTTTGTGTGAACACGTTTCTTTTTTTTGGGGGGGGTGCAAGTGAATGAGGGGGGAGATGTGGGGGGAAGAATTCCATGAGGGGCCGAGGGAGAAGCAGGGCTTACCCAAGCCTCGTGCTCACCTGACGCGGGGCTCGAGCTAACAAACTGTGAGATCATGAGTTGAGCCAAAGTCAGATGCTTAATGGCTGAGCCACCCAGGTGTCCCATGTGAGCACTTTTTAATTTAATGAGTTACAAATTTTAATATAACAAAGAACTCTTGAGTTACAGGACATCATTTAGGAAATGTTTATAGAGACAATAATAAAGACATTAACTCTAACAACATACAGAGAGAACCAAATTTTAGACTCCAGTAGGTCTGTTATTAACTAAGAACCAAAAATTAGTCAACAAAGTACAATAATACAACAAATCTGAAGAAAGTAGAAAGAAAGTGATAAAAATAAATTTTAAAAAGAAATGACCTCAGATTAGCCCGGCTGGCTGAGTGGTAGAGCCTGTGACTCTTGTTCTCAGGGTTGTGAGTTCGGGCCCTGAGTTGATGGTAGAGATGACTTAAATAAATAAAAAATTTTTAACTTAAAGAGAAAAAAATGACGTGGAGAAAAAGAAAAGCAATGAGAAGATTAGCATCAGCCTGGGGCCAAAACCAAATACAATTCTTTTTTTTAAATTTTTTATGCTTATTTATTTTTGAGAGAGACAGACAGATGGAGTACAAATGGGGGAGGGGCAGAGAGAGAGGGAGACACAGAATCTGAAGCAAGTTCCAGGCTCTGAGCTGCCAGCACAGAGCCCGATGCGGGGCATGAACTCCTGAACCATGAGATCATGACCTGAGTCGAAATCAAGAATCGGAAGCTTAACCGACTGAGCGACTCAGGTGCCACAAAACCAAACACAATTCCGACCCACAAATTTAAAAGAGCACACTGATGGATTGAGATCTCTCGAATAATCACGTGGAAATACCATCAGTCCACGCCTAAATTCCTCCCACAACGAACTGGGTATTCCCTAGATATCGTAGCTGTTATTTTTTGGGAGTCTGGGAAGTGGTCAGCAGAGGGGGTGCAGATGGTTTGGGGGACACACCCCTGGGGAGCCCAGCCAGGGAAGCTCATGGTAAGGATGTCATGGACCACAGTGTGTCCCCACAAACAAATCTCCCCAGTAAAACCCTGGAGCTCTCTCACACCTCCATTTTGCTGGCGGAAAAAGAGCTCTTTACAGGGAGAGTGACAAGTCCAAGGTCACGCAGCTGATGGGGACAGGGCAGGCGACCTCCAGTCTTGCCTGCATGCAGGCTCTTCTTACCTCCATTACGTTTCTAGGTGCCACCCTCAGTGACCAAGGAGGAATCACGTGAGATTACTCTCTCTCCTAAGGACATGGCCACCGCACACAGAGGTGGAAGCGGCTGAACAGTCTGTGCCACAATACTGCTGTTAAAAATCTGTTCTGAGGATGCCTGGGTGGCTTAGCTGGTTCAGTGTCCCACTTCAGCTCAGGTCATGATCTCATGGTTCATTGGTTCAAGCTCCACATCAGGCTCTGTGCTGACAGCTCAGAGCCTGGAGCCTGCTTCAGATTCTGTGTCTCCCTCCCTCTCTGCCCCACCCCTGCTCATGCTTTCTCTCTCTCTCAAAATACATAAATGCAAAAAAAAGAAAGAAAGAAGGAAAGAAAAAAAGCAATGCAGAGAATAAGATGAAGTACTAAATAGTTTACAACATCCAACCCCTCACCCTATGAATGATGTTGCTTCACAGAACATGAGTGCCAAAGTTTTCAGAGTCTACAGCCCTGTGGGACTTTAGACCAAGTGTCTGATGACCATGACTGACAGAATAACGTACCATGGCTATGATGTCAGAAAGGGAGCCTTATCAGTACAAAACCAGGATGCCACATGCAAAGTCGTGAGCCACATCAGATATGTGAGAAAGACACCAGCTCCTAGCAAATCTGAGTGGGGTGAGTGAGAATCAGGGAAATCGCTGGTGTCTCTAGAATTTTCATTATTCTCAGGGGTGCCTGGGGAGCTCTGTTGAGCATCCAACTCTTGGTTTTGGCTCAGGTCATGATCTCACAGTTCGTGGAATAACTTTGGCTGTTTATCTAGATTAATATCATTTCTCTGCGAGAGTCAGAATTTCGGTAAATACCCCTCTGAGATGATGCTTTCAAGATGAAAACAGAAGTTATTGGCCACATTCAGAGGGAGCATGTCACGGGGAGAACAGGGCTCTGGGGTGTTCTCACAGCGACCATGGGGACGTGCAAAGGCCACGTGGACCAAAAGTAATGCACCTGCGCCTATGACCCCCGCCAGCACTAATTGTTCTGTTTTCACGTTAGTACTATTTGAAGCTTGAAGTTCATCAAGCAACGACCCGTAGCGTCCAGGTAGGAGGCGGTACAGAAGGACAAGCAGAGCCCTGCAATGTTGGCATTGCTCCTGGGGGGTTGATTCACCCCCCCAATTTTCCACAGAATGAAGCCGCCAAGGCCTCACAATCAAATCAGACACATCCCTCACGAGGCCGAGACCACACACAGGTGGGTCTGACTCCCTTAAATGACAGATGCACCAAGCAAAACAGACTAGCCTTTGTCCCCCGAGTGCTCCTGGGAATGCCCGGGACAGCCCACCTTCCTGTCCACTGTCCTCACTGCACTGCGTGCTCCAAACAATACCTCCTGCCCCAAAGCATCCCCGGGAAGAGAGACCCCTTGGCACATTCAACCAAGGTTAACCACAAGGGCAGGAAAAGGCCAAGATGGGACGTACGCAACACACAAAAACATCTGCGTTCCAATCTACAGAACGTTACAGATCTTTAAAGATGTCTTCTGGTATTGCACTTGGATGGTCTATATAATCTCATTCATTCAGACTTACCTTTTGAATGATCTCATTAATCTCTGGAGTATTTGGTGTGTACAGTATTTTTCCATGTAATACAGGCTTTAGGAAGGACCACACCAAAGCGCCATTTGGGGACTGTAGAATTTCCTGATAAAGGTTCAAGCAAAATGGTGCTGTCACAATTAAAAAAAGGAAGCAAAAAAATGTTATTCACGATAGGAGATAGGCTATAGTTTTTTACACACCCATGATGCCTCACTTGTCAATGACTGATCTAGATACCTCTTTCATGCCACAATTCTGAATTTGAGCAGTAAATTCCAGAATAACTTTCCTTGTCCTTGTCTTTGGCGCCTTTGTCTCATAAGAAATTTTGAGACACCATGTTCATTTCAATACTTTGGAGGATTTTTGTTTTTAATTTTTCTTCATGTTTATTCATTGTGGAGAGAGACAGAGAGACAGAGACAGAGCACCAGCAGGAGAGGGGCAGAGAGAAAGGGAGACACAGAATCCAAAGCAGGCCCCAGGCTCTGAGCTGTCAGTACAGAGCTCAACACAGGGCTCAAACCCACCAACCATGAGATCATGACCTGAGCCAAAGTTGGACGCTCAACCAACTGAGCGACCCAGGTACCCCTTATTTCAATACATTAAGAGAAAGGAAAGTATGACCTTTACATATCCAAATTAGGTCATCCAAAAGACACCTGAAAAGAGTAATAGAAAGAAATGTGCCTGATCTTTAATCTAGAAAATTGTCAACATTTGCAGTCCTGAGAACAGAGTTAGGTTCTTTTTATGAAATTAGCTTTATAGCTTGTTACTGAATTTTATCCTCTGCACCTACATGGAAGTGTTGGATTTAGTGCTTTTGATATGTTACATCACCTTGTTTTCACTCCAAACCCTTGATTCCTCAAGGTGGCTTTCATCATTGTTGTGGTGCTAATTGGTTTCAATCGAGGGTCTATTCGACTAATCTGTCTAACCAAATAGGTGCTTAATGAAGTAGAGCCTTGGTCGCCATGATGATTAAGAACTGATTTTTATAAGGTTTTAAAACAGTGATGAATACTTTAGTAGAACTGGTTCTTTTACCCCTGAAGCAAACATTTAAAATGGAAATATCTCATGGCGCCTGGGTGGCTTAGTCGGTTAAGCATCCAACTTCAGCTCAGGTCATGATCTAGCGGTTCATGGGTTTGAGCCCCGTGTTGGGCTCTGCACTGACAGACAGCTGAGAGCCTGGAGCCTGCTTCGGATGATGCATCCCCCTCTTTCTTTGCCCCTCCCCTGCTCATGCTCTGTCTCTCTCTCTCTCTCTCTCTCTCTCTCTCTCTCTCTCTCTCTCTCAAAAATAAACATTAAAAAATAATTTGAAAAAATAATTAAAATGGAAATGTCTTAGCTTTGATACCATGGTACCTAACACTCAAGGTA
Source organism: Helogale parvula (assembly GCA_004023845.1). Lineage (NCBI taxonomy): Eukaryota > Metazoa > Chordata > Mammalia > Carnivora > Herpestidae > Helogale > Helogale parvula. The sequence goes on from PJEM01005449.1 coordinate 24,102, forward strand.
TGAATACTGCTGTTGTGATTATTTCCACTATTAATTTCATCTTACCAAATTGTCCACTTGAAAAGAAAAATAAGTTTTTTATTCAACAAATACAATAAAATTGATAGAAAGAACCCCCTGAGATATAAATTAAGAGCATGCATACATAATGAAGTTTCAAGCCATTAATTATAAAGTTTGCTCTTACTGATATTTTTTAAAGTTATATTTCAAATTATCAGCTTGATTTACACAGTAACAATTTTCATTTCAGAAAAGATATAACCATCTTTATGTATGAAATAAGAAATTTGAAACCAGGAATGCTGACATCTGCCACTGGTGAGCTGTGTGAACTTGGCTGACTCACTTACCCTTCTCTGAGCGTCCAGTATATAATCTGGAAATGAGGGTGCTAATATGGCCTATGGTGAGCGTGACAAACATTTGAAATACACTGTATGAAAGTACTTAGAAAGACTGGTCCTCATTGGTAACTGAATAACTAGACAGGTGAATGATTGGGTGGGTGTGTGGATGGATGGATGGATGAATGGATGGATGGATGGATTAATGGATGGGTGGATCAATGGATGGATGGAAGGAAGGAGGGATCAACGGGTGGGTGGATGGATGATCAATGGATGGGTGGATGGGTGGATGGATGGATCAATGGATGGATGGATCAATGGATGGATGGAAGGAAAGATCAATGGATGGAAGGAAGGAAGAAAAGGATGGATGGGCTAATGGATGAGTGAATGCATGGATGAATAGATAAATGGATGAATCGATGGATGGAAGGATGGATGATTAGGTTTCATGAGCAAATAAAAACTCCTCAGGAAACCCTCACACACAAGGAAAAAAAGAAGAAATGTGAATTAGAGAAGCGGACAACAAAAATTATCAGCTATTAACAGCACTAATGTGTGTTTATACTGCCAAATCATGTTATATTTGGCAACTGCCCAAATTATCCATTAGCTGATGAGCACACGGACACACTGTCTGAGAGGTCGCTGCAAGGTGGCTGCACACCTTACACCTCCAGCTCCACAAAGGGCCCCTCTCCTTTTCCTCCCTGGCCTCGCCAGGTCTCCCTCCACAGTATGTACACATAAACTTAGATTTACATTTTTCATATTAGAGAAATATATATCAGTATTTAATATAAAATTTGTGATGTATAACATATATATAAATACATAAGACATAATTTGTAATGTGTAGTATATTTTGTACATATACTGGGGACAGGTGGTAGGCAGAACCCCAGCATGGCACCAGCATTCAGGCCCTGAGGTACAGGCAGAGCTGGGAATGACAGGTGCTGCCCCCTGGTTAGGTTTCACGGCCACAGGGAAGGAATTCTAAAGCTGTAAATAAGGTCCCCAATGAGCTGACTTGGAGTTAATCAAAAAGATGGTCCTAGCTGGGCAGTCAGGCAAACCCTTTTAGAAAGACAGAACCCTCAGAGTCAGACCCCCTGAAACGCTGGTCCATTTAGGAGCCCCAGCTGACCACTGAGGAGTCTGAGCTCAGAGACCAAAGGCACCATTTTGGTCCCTGCAGTCTGGTGAGATCATACAACCAGGAGAAATGTACAAATCTGTCTTCCGCGAGACTCAGTGACAAAGGACTGTGGACAGATAAACAACATCCTGGCCCCCACGCTAAGTGGGTATGTTTTGGGGGTGCCTGGGGGGCCCAGTTGCTTAAGTGACTGACTTGGGCTCAGGACATGATCTCACTGTTCGTGGATTTGAGCCCCGTGTCGGGCTCTGTGTTGATAGCTCAGAGCCTGGAGCCTGCTTCAGATTCTGTGTCTCCCTCTCTGACAACACAGGGAGAGGATCAGCCTGTGCGTGTGGGCACTGGGGCCTTCCAACACCACCTGCCACATCCACGTGTGGCAGCCTCCGTGAAAGTGGAAAGGTACAGCTGAGAAGGGGGAGGGGACCACTCCTTCTCAGCGTGCGCCCAGCCTCACACCGAGCACTCAGCACCACACGGGGCTCATGGCCACAACGCAAACACCCATTACTGTCGCCTTACTTGAGTCTTCGGGAATGTTGAACCGCTCTTTGTCCCCTCCTAGGAGCTCGTTAACTCTGGGCAAGTTAATGAATGAGTTGGAGCTGCTGAAGAATGACGCTGGCTCCTTGCAAAGTGTCTTCATCACTGACTGGAAGGAACCGAAGGCTGAACTCCTGGCCTGGCCATTCTGTGTGTCCTGAGAACATGAGGCAAATAAAGAGTCGCACAACAGGGACTCCGACCCCTTTCGCCCTTCTCCAGCTGAACACACCAGACACCAACCCCACGCACGTATCTCGGCTTCAGACTTCTCTGCCCTTGAAACGCCCTGCGAACCATGCAGTGCTTTTTCTGCCCTAAATTTAACCCGTGACGGGAGACAAAGGCCACACACACGCATGCACACTTGCGCACCAGCAAATCCTGTCTATCCATTGATAAATGATCTATCCCCAAAAGATCACTAACTCTGCTAATTAATGGTCTTCACGTATGTCTACTCCCATGTCCCCCAGAAACTTGACAGCTTTCCAAACTGCCCATCAGCTGAGGAGCACGGAGCTGATCCCCCTGAGGCCCCCGAGGACGCTCCCACCCACCCCGCACGGCACACCTGTCTCTGCGCATTCCCGCGCCTCTGCCCTCCCCATGCACCCATCCCAGGCAGACAGCAGCCAAGCAAAGGCCCCTATCATGCCGCTAACTTCCTCCAAGTTTGTGCTTGTAGCAAATAATCTGTGCTTTGTAAGCCGATTATTTATATGTCAATAAACGTGAAGGTGTTTGAAAGCAATGTACTCTCAGGATGAGCTTAAACAAGCCTGTGAACTCTCCTGTGTGCTCATACTCGATGGAGCGACTTCGGGCGTCACAGACTCCGCGGGGACCATTCCGGCCACCGTGCAGGTGGTTGTGGCTCAACAGAGTCTCCGACCTCGGGTGTTTAGGGTGATACCTGGCCTTCCTGCCAAGCTGTCGTCTCCACAACCACAGAAAGTACTCCCATTGCTATGTTTTGGGCTACATGCAAACCTGAGATGCTGGGAGAGAAAGACAGGCCAAAGCAGCATCTGTCAATATCTCCCCAGGGACCAAAAGCAAACGCACACCTGTTGAAAGTCCGGCATGTCTAGTAAGGTGGTGATTTTGTTGGCACGAAGAAATTCAGGAAGATGCTCCAGGACATGGCCGGCTCCGGCAAGCACGTGGCTGAGCCTGGAGACCACGTCCAACAGGGAGCGGAGCAGGCGGCTGGCTTCCAAAGGCATCAGGGTCTCAGCGGAAGAAAACACAACATGCAATAACCAACATGGCACTTCCTACCCTCCTGAGCCTTGCCTGAGCAGCGAAAGCCTGGTTACTGGATTTCATTCTTTCGTGCACTAGGGGGAAGGCTTTGCTGGGCCGTACAAACATCCTCTTTGTTAGAGTGCACCTGATTCAGGTTTCTGTCACACACTGGATGACGCCAGCACTGCTCAAACGTAAGTCGGGAATAAATACAATCTGTTGTTAAAATTAAAATCGAAGGGCACCTGAGCGGCTCAGTCGGTTAAGCATCCAACTTCGGCTCAGGTCGTGATCTCGCATTTCGTGGGTTTGAGCCCACGTTTGAGCCTGGAGCCTGCTTCCAATTCTGTGTCTCCCTCTCTCTCTGACCCTCCCCTCATGCTCTTTCTCTCTCTCTCTCTCAAAAGTAAATATAAATTTTTTTAAATTAAAATCTATGTCAAAATACTTCTCTTTATATTGAAAGTGCCTAAAGAGGATATTTAAGAGGATGAAAATTCTTTTCTTTTTGTTTTTATTTATATATTTTTGAGGGAGAGAGCAACGTGCTTGAACAGGGGGAGGACAGAGAGGGAGACACAGAATCCGAAGCGGCTCCAGGCTCTGAGCTGTCAGCACAGAGCCCGACCCGGGGCTCAAACTCACAAACCGTGAGACAATGACCTGAGCAGAACCTGGATGCTTAATAGACTGAGCCCCCCCACCGCCGGTGCCCCAAGATGAAACAATTGTTACGTGGGAAACAAATTTCCCTTTATCCACTGCAATGCCGTGCACGCACTGTTCCATCTTCCTCATCCCTCTGGGGTGTGCTTGGCTCATTTTGTGGACGAAGAGACAGAGGCTCAGACATTCGAGGGTTTCCCAGGGCCTCACAGTTAGAAGGATGTGGCCGAGAAGTTAACCCTCCATGTTAGCAACAGTAGTGGCCTGGGGCACCAGGGTGGCTCAGTCACCAAGCAGGTTTGGGGCTGCTGTTCCGTCTCTGGGAATGTGGTGCGTGAGTCCACTTCCCTATAGCCATGGCCTAGAAGGCTCCTGACAAACAGGAGCGCGCGTTACCAGTGATGGAAGTCAATCAGGGTGCCCCCAGGGTTAGCCGTGCTCACCGTCCATGCAGGGGGGGTCAGTGGAGGCTTTTGGGGGCACCCCAGGGTTAGCCGTGCTCGCTGTCCACACGGGGCATCAGTGGAGGTTAATCTGGGTGCCCCAGGGTAAGGATTCTGTGCTCACTGTCTACTGTCAACTCTCTCCAGCAGCACACACTGACCCGTCCACTGTGGGGCAGATAATGACCCACTTCCCAAAGTGACCAGGGCCCGACAGAGGTGGGCACATTACGCTCACAAAACCGAGGCTACGGTCACAGGACACAACGGGGCAGAGAAGGCCAAGGCCAAGGAGGGGTGGGAGCAGCTCCTGACTCGGGGGGACTGGCATGGCCCCAAGATACCCCGAATGGGGAAGGGCATTTCCTTGTTGGTCCCACTGTGCTGACCACAGTGACCACCCCCACCACCGTGTCACACAGCCCAATGGGCCTGACTCCAGGGGCCCCTGGGAGGTCTCCCAAGATCCCCCCACCAGAGTCAGCGCACAGGAGACGCGGAGGCTGGCGGAGGCTGCGGGGCATGCACCTGCTGGCCCCCACGGCCGTGTGGCAGGCCCCTTCTGCAGACACCACGCCCCACGGTCACCCCCTTACTTTGTAAATGAAACTCCGCAGATTCAGGTTCTGAGTCATGGACACGATCAGGGAATACACTTCGGGCCCAGGCAGGGCACACACTTCCTGCACCGCAGACCCCGACCTCCCGTCCTCAGGAAGCACCAGCAGCAGGCGCAGGGCTTCCACGTCGCACCTTCCGGACAAAGCCACGGCGAGGACGCTCCAGAGAACCTGTTTGAAAGCAGGAGGGTCAGAAGGGGGCATACGGGAGGTGCGGCCCCCAGGCACGGAGCTTCCTCAGTGAGGAGCCCCCACAAGGCCACTCCCCCCCCAAGGGCTGAGGATTTACCTACAATGCGAAGCTCTGTGGGGTTTCAAACATTTCGAACGGACATGTTTCTAAAATGTGCACATAATTCTCCAACCGTTGAAGCAATTTGCCCTTTCTGATGACGCGGGGGCCGCGCCACAGGACCCGACACCCTGCACCCCGCGGGGCCCGCGCACGCGGCCCTCAACCCCTCCGCTGACACCAAGTCTTAACCTGCACTCTTGGTTAATCACCCTTCACCCTTCAGCTGTCGGTGCGAAATTATTCTCTTCCGCCTCCCTTTCCAGAACGAAACCCAGACATCCAAGCTGGCTGTAATTTTTTGAAAAGAAAAAGCATCTGCATTCAGAGGAGAGACTGAGGGACCCTCCCATTATCGTCTGACTCAGGAGCCCCACACGCCTCAGCGAGGGGCTCCCAGGCGCGGTCCTATTGTAAACGGCTTTCAACTCATGACCGTCACCACAGGGCAAGGTGTAAAGCCCAGTTCCAACCCGGACTCCCCATGTGTTTATACCGCGACGCCTCCAATTACTACGAAACATTTCAGGCCAAGCAAGACCCTCTGCAAACGGAAGCCGTTACTCACTAGGAGACGTTGAGCAGGCAGACCTCATCAGACACCTTCATACAGTGCCACAAAGAGCCCCAAAAAAACAAGAAGTAGAAGACTCTTGGGGCGCCTGGGTGGCGCAGTTGGTTAGCATCTGACGCTTGGTCTCAGCTCAGCTCATGATCTCACAGTTCATGAGTTCGAAACCCATCTTGGGCTCTGGGGCTGATAGCCTGGAGCCTACTTGGGATTCTGTCTCCCTATCTCTGCCTCTTCCCCACGTGTGCTCTCTCTTGCTTTCTCAAAATAAATAAATAAACTTTAAAAGAAGGAAACAGAAGATTGCATCCATCAGGTTTATCAGTCAGAACATGCAGAATGTGTGTTTGCATGTATGTGTTTATGGGTATTTTAAGGAATTGGCTCACGTTATTGTGGAGGTGCATGTCCAAAATTGAAAGAGTAGGCCAGGAAGCTGAGGGTCCAGGAAAGAGTTGCCCCTCGAGTGTAGAGTTCCCTCCTCCTCTGGGGACCTAAAATCTTTTCTCTTGCAGCCTTCAACTGATTGGACAAGGCCCACCCATACTGTGGAGGGTGATCTTTCCTCAACATCTACTGGTGTAAAGGTAAATCTCACTAAACATATCTTCTCGGCAATCATGGGGCTGGCGTTTGACCAAACACCTGGGTGCTCCAGCCTAGCCACGTTGACCGGTAACAGTAACCATTACAAATGGCTAAGATGCCCCATTTAACACTGACGTACATTTTGACTCTTTGAGATACATTAAGTGCTTTCACACCTACATAAACAAGGCGCCCTTTTTCATATGGGATGTATAGGGCACAGACACAACTTGAGAAAGATTTCCTTAAAATTACCGTTTTCAGATGTGCTCTCTTGGGAGTGGAGGGTGGCTGCCTTGGGGGAGGGGGTTAGATTCCAAGAAGAGGTGATGGATGGAGTATGGACACCCACCATTTGCCTCCCATAGAACTCGTCCTAGAGCAAAAATGCATCTTAAAAATTGTGCACGTTCGGGGCACCTGGGAGGGTCAGTCGGCTGAGCGTCTGAGTCTTGCTTTCCGCTCAGGTCACAATCTCACTGTTCGTGGGTCTGGGCCCCACATCAAACTCTGCACTGACAGTGGGGAGCCTGCTTGGGACTCTCTCTCTCCCTGTCTCTCTGCCCCTTCCCCATTGTCTCTATCTCAAAAGCAGACATTAAGAAACTTGTGTATGCCTTTACCAGTCACGCTGCACGCGGGAGTTCTGCCCGGTAGCATATCTGTGCCCACCTCTCTGTGCTTTCCCAGATTGCACTCCTTATCTTTCCTAAATCTCACCAAGTCCACGTTCCCTGCTTGGAGGGCCCCTGAAGCAGGTGGGGAATTAAACAAAAATAACACTCCGTTTTGTTGGGCTGGAAATGCCAACCCCGAGCCCTTGGCATCTGTCACCTGCACGTGGCTCAGGCCGCCCGGCCAAGTGTCCAGCCCTGGGACACCGGGTAGTTGATGCTCTCGTTCCCCATTGGTGTGGGAGTGTACAGGGCTGGAAGGGTCCCGCACCGAGAGCCCGGTGCGCCCCGGGGACGGCCTGGACTCTGGCCAGCTAACCAGACTGGACTCAGACGTGCCCAGAAGCATCTAAGGAGAAGGCCGCTCTCAGAAAGGAAATACTGTCCGTGACGCAGAAGGCCCAGAAACAGGGAAAGCGAGTCCGTGGCGTCAAAGCTGTGCGAGTGGAGCCACCGGGGCGATGAGCACCAAGGCTGGGAGCCCCGTGCTCCATGCTCAGACCTGCCCACGCGCTGGGCCCTGAGCCGGGGCTCCCTGGGTCTGATGCCGTGGGTCACTCTCTGCCCTGCACAAGCCTCAGCGCACCCCCCAGGCACCTACCCGTCCGGCTACTCAGGCGACGACAGTGACTGTCATCGTCAGCGAGGTGGAGGAAGACACGTGAACGTAAACCCCTGCACAACCCGCAGCCGTGTCCAGGGCAGGAAGGCCTTACAGGGCGGGCACGGCGCTCCCGTGATAGAGCGCCAGTGACACCTGCTGGCTGCTGGCTTCGTCAGGCCGTGCTGGGCCCGCCCTTTGTTCTCTGGACGCAGCAGTCTGTCTCTCTCTGTTTTGCTGTCTGTTTGCCAAAGGGGAGGTGGGTGGGGCGATGGGAGATGTGGGTGAAGGGGATTAAGAGGTACAGACTT
>PJEM01005449.1:32276-49126 GCA_004023845.1 Helogale parvula
AGTCGGTTAAGCCTCCGACTTCGGCTCAGGTCAGATCTCACATTCGTGGGTTCGAGCCCCGCGTCAGGCTCTGTGCTGACAGCTAGCTCAGAGCCTGGAGCCCGCTTCCGGTTCTGTGTCTCCTTCTCTCTCTGCCCCTCCCCCTCTCATGCTCTGTTTCTCTCTGTATCAAAAATAAATAAAACATTAAAAAAAAAAAAAAAAGAGGTACAGACTTCCAGTGACAGGGAAAATACCTCATGGGAATGAAAAGCACAACATAGGGAATACGGTTAATACTAGCGCGTGAGCGTCCCCTAACACATACCGTTGTCGAATCACTGCCTTGTACGCCTGAAACTAACTGAATATCAAATGTTAACTAAACGTCAACGGAAAAAAATGTGTTTAAACAGTTGAGCCTGAGCCCAAGTATTGTAAGAGCTTGAAAGGGACCCCAGAAGCTAGCTAAGCGGACCCTTCCCTTCAAGCACTGGTCAGTCACCTACCAGAATTAATGCAGCCCTGCTCCATACCCCTCGTTACTGGCCCCAGCAACGGAATCTTCCAAGCTGAATCTAATCACTGCTTACACATTGGAGGCTTTCTGCACCCCACCTTGATCCCAGACACCCCCGTGCGTCTGCAGTGCTCTGTGACCGCCTTTGGGACTGAAGACAGATACTGTGTGACTCACCCGAAGTAACTAGGTGATACTACAATTTGAATTGTGGGTACCTAGCTTCTAATCTAGGTCTTTCTTACTGCAGACTAATTCTGAACAGGCACACCTTGGAAATACCGTGGGTTCGGTCCCAGACCACTGCAATAAAGCGAATATTGTCGTAATGGGAGTCGATGGACATTTTCTGGCTTCCCAGGGCATATGAAAGTTCCGTTTGTTCTGCACTGTACCCTAGTAAGTGTGCAACAGCATTATGTCTTTAAAAAGTACATTTCTTGGTGAAAAAAAATACTTTATTGCTTAAAAACACTAACCACCAGGGCACCTGGGTGGCTCAGTCAGTTAAGTATCCAACTTGGGCTCAGGTCATGATCTCGAGATTCGTGGGTCCAAGCTCCGCGTCCAGCTCTGTGCTGAAAGTTCAGAGCCTGGAGCCTGCTTCGGATTCTGTGTCTCCCTCTCTCTCTACCCCTCCTCTGTTTGCTCACGCTCTCTCTCTCTCTCTCTCTGTCTCTCACTCTCAAAAAGAAATAAACATTAACAAGAAATTTTTTAAAACCACCAACCAGCCAATCCGCCTTTGGCGAGCCGTAACCATGGATCCCAGGTCATCATAACTAACGCAGTAGTAATGAATGCATTTGAAACAGTGCGAGATTTACCAAACTACAACAGAGACGTGAAGTGGGTGAGCAAACACTGCTGGAAAAGCAGCACCGATGGACTCCTGGGACACGGCGGTGCCACAAACCCAGAGCAGGGAACACTGGCAGTTCTGGGAGGCGCGGGAAGATGAGGCGTGCCTGTGATGGAGCGACCTGGCCAGACTTGCATTTGGCTTCCGGTTATAGAATCAACATGAAAGTGAACGTTGGTCAGGGCCCGGCTGAGGACCAACAGACACATTCCCTGGAGAGCAATCTCCACGGTTACTGCTTCTAGAAGATTCTTAATACAGGAAGTAAAACTCCAACTGGAAGCGCCTGTAAGGGGGTCTCAGAAAGCTACCAGCAAAGGGTCCCATGCCACCAGCCGTGGGCGACGTGGACTCACTCTTCCCACCTCTGTGCACAAACGGCAGCCAGCACCACCCCGGGCGGGGTCCTTCCTGGACCCCCTGTGTGCGCCGACCCTGTGTTCCAGCCACCGTGGATGAGACACCGCTCATTAGCCGACTGCTTGCACCGTAAGCCATGTCCTCCCCACGCGGTCAGACAGCACAGAAAGTTACTGTCAACTCAGAGGCAAGCACAGTTGATGTGTAGAATTTTCTACGTGTTTGTTTTTGTACATTTTCTAGAATGTGCAACCCCTACTTAAGCAAGCCGGGCTGCCCTGGGGAGTCATGCATTAAGGTTGGGAATAACTGGATTGAGTACCATGAATACCATCGCCAATTTTAGCCTTTCTAACCCCAAAAAGCCAACATCGTAAAATTAAAGCCCCCAAGGCTTTGACATGGACAGCGATACCCTTCGGCCCTTAGCATGCCTCTTACTCCTTCCTGCCTCCAGCCAGCCCGTTGGCACAGCGGCCGCCCACTCCCACGGGACAGGAAGGTGGGGGTCACGGGGACCCAGACCAACAGCTCCAGGCTGGCCCCGGCCGGCTTGGTGGGCAGAGGTGAAGGGGCACCGCACCTGGGAATGGGAAATGCTGGCTTCTAGAATGCTATGGATGGTTTCGTTTGAGATGTGGATGGAAGAGCGAAGCTCGCTGGTGAGCCGGGAGACGTTCCGCATCAAGTCTTTGACTTTCACATCTGAAAAATGATCGAAGGGAAGGGCATTTTATAACAATCAATGCTTGGGCTACTGCTAACTGGGAAAACAAGAATCAGTCACTAGACCCCCTGCAGTTGCGGTCCGGCTCACGATAAACAAAGTCACAGCCTCCCCCCTGGAGGAAGCCCGATCGATCACCCCGGAGGTAAAGCAACCCAGGGAGGTGGTCCTTCCCTACACCCGTGACTACTCTCCCCGCCTGAGACTTGTCTATTTTAGGGTCGACTCCAGAAAGATGTTTTTCTTAGGGGACAGTGACAGCTCATGCAGGAAACTCATTCCCTCCATGTATTTACTTATCCCACTTATTTTAACAAGAGAAGGATCACGTGAGGATTTTTCCAGAACTCACCACCAGGGGCACCCAGGTACTACTCGGGGGTTATGAATTACAACAGACTGAACAGACAGAAAACACACAGACACCGAATGCCTTGTCCAGGGAGGCAGGGCCAGGGCGAAACCCAGATCACAGAAGTTTCTCTCCTGGCCTTGGCCCCCAGGATTTTAGGATTCTCCTCCTTGACCCCACATACATCCGAGCAGCCAACCTCTGAATTATTTCCTGCACACTGCATAAGTTTCCCTTTGTAGGTTTTATCTTAAGGACATATTTGTGTGAGAAAATACAGTTTTCAAGGACAAGAACCTGGAGGCACCCCATCTTACCCTCAGTCACTGTGAAATTCCTAAGGAAGGTCATCACGGGATTCCCCGACGACCAAGTCTTCTCAAGGCTTTGGACCAGCCTACAATGGCATAATTAAAGCAGATTTAGGTGAGATAAAGCCCCAGAAACAATGGTGGAGTGAGTAACAGTTCCCAGGAGAGGAGCTGGAGCGCACTGAGTTTCCACAAGGTTCCTAGAGAATCAGGCACGGCGCATCCCCTGATGCTCTCTGAGTGTGAATCCCAACACTATCAGGGCTCTGTGAGCAGTTCCTTGGGGCCCCTGCCGGGAAGTGAGGGTGCTTCACGAATGACTCCTCGAAAATGGAAACAACGGACAGACCAGATCACAGAATGTGTGAGAAGCTGGGACACCAAGAAGTCAGGTGAACATCACTGGTGCTGTGAATGAGTCATTAGCTTTGATGTCCAAGCTCTTCTGCCTGGGGACAGACACGGAGGACAGGGGACAAGGTTACTCCAACAGGAAGGCAGTTTGAGGAATGGTTGGCCGCCCTTACAAAATGGACTCACTTAGTTACTTAAATTTATTTTCTTTTTTGAGAGAGAGAGCACCAGTGGGGGAGAGGAGCAGAGAAAGAGTGAGACAGAGAATCCCAAGTAGGCTCTGCACTGTCAGTGCAGAGCCCAATGCAGAGCTCAAGCTCCTGAACCGTGAGACCATAACCTGGGCTGAAATCAAGAATCGGACACGTTGGCCACCTGGGTGGCTCAGTTGGTTAAGCATCCAACGTCAGCTCAGGTCATGATCTCACAGCTTGTGAGTTCAAGCTCCAAGTCATCAGCTCAGAGCCTGGAGCCTGCTTCGGATTCTGGGTCTCCCTCTCTCTCTGCCCCTCCCCTGCTTGTGCTCTATCGCTCTTTCAAAATAAACATTAAAAAATATTTTAAAAAAAAAACAATCAACCACGGAGCCACCCAGGTGCCCCTTATAAACTATGTTTCATACCACACTGTAATCTCTAATGTTTCATCGAGTATCTTGATCATCAGTAAAGCTGACCTTTGAGCTAATGCTGCTCTTGTATTTCATCACTTAAAACATAAAGTCATGGGAGCACCCAGTGGGCTCGGTCAGTGGAACGTATGACTCTTGATCTTGGGGTCAGGAGTTGAAGCCCCACGTGTAGAAATGACTTAATAAAAAACAATAATAATAGGGGCGCCTGAGTGGCTCAGTCAGTTCAGTATCCAGCTCTTGATTTTGGCTCAGGTCATGATCCCAGGGTCATGGGATTGAGCCCCATGTCAGGTTCTACTCAGCACAGAGCCTGCTTGAGATTCTCTCTCTCTTTCCCTTATGCCCCTCACCCCCCTCATAATAATAATAATAATAATTAAAAGCTTAAGGTCATGAATGGGACTCCTGGGTGGCTCAGTCAGTTAAGCATCCAACCTCAGCTCAGGTCATGATCTCACAGTTCGAGCTTCGAGTGGGGCTCTGTGCTGACAGCTCAGAACCTGGAGCCTGCTTTGGATTCTGTGTCTCCCTCTCTCTCTTTCTCTCTCTCACACAAATAAACAATAAAAATAATTTTTTTTAACTTGAAGACATGGGAAACTTTGATGTTAAGAAAATATATGTGTTAATATGCATATTAATAGTATGTGGTACACATTATTATCTGAGATTCATAACTTAGAAATTTAAGACATTGTTTTGGGAGAGGGGTGAAGAGAGAGAGTGCAGGGATGACGCACAGAGAGAGAGAGAGAGAGAATCTTAAACAGCCTCCACGTTCAGCACAGAGCCTGTCTCAGGGCTCAATTCCATGACTCTGGGGTCAGACGTGAGCCAGAGTCAAGAGGTGGGCACTCAACCGATCAAGCTGCCCAGGTGGCCCTGAGGCCTTGAGACGTCTTTATGAAGGAATCCACGGGGAAGGTGGGGAAGGCCCGGCCCAGGCTCGCACATACGTGTGCACATGCTCCCGAGCCACGCCCAGCACTGGCCGGCATTCACAGTCCTGGGCGCTGGTGTGTTCCAGGCTGCTTCTGAAGCTCCCCAAGGTGCTGGAAAGATTCCTGCTAAGACTTTCACAATCTTGCTGGAGGGGTGAGGACCACGTCTCCTCTATTTCCTAGAAAACAGCACGGATTCAGTTAGAAACACACACACTTGTGGTAAGCGCTCCGTTCCTGTTCTGGATAAACGTGTGGCCCCCCACCCCCCAACCCGCCCAGGGTAAGGTGTACAATTATTTCCTGGGCCACGGGAGATGCAGCACTGAAGATGGGGCATGTGCAAGCAGGTCTGCTGGCTCTCTCCCCGGTTTCCATGGGGGAACTGCCTCTGTCCCCTGCTCCGCCACCGACCCTCTGGGCAAGGGGGTATGTTCTCCACTCCACTCCACTGCCCGGTCGATGTCCTGGCGCTTGGCCTCCTAGAGTCCACTCCTGGTTTGAAAACTGAGGCTTCGCACAATTCCCAGCACAAATCCGACCACTGAGAAGAAACCGTATGTGGTCGTGCACCCATCAAATGGGTAAAAGCTGGGTCTTTCCTGTCCTGAAGTCCCCAGTGCAGCCCCAAAGCTCCCAGTCTTCCCCTCGGGAAGGGAGGGGTGCTCCTAGGACCCCCAGGTCGAGACCCTGTCTCCCGGAGTCCTTGGCCATCTCAGCATCTTCTTACCAACGTTAACCAGCTTCACATTTATAATATCCCTGCCCTGGATTTTATTCTCAGATTTAACAACGCAATAATTTTGATTCATAGGGGGTTGCAGAGAAAGGAAAGCCTCTTCCCAACAGCAAGGACACTGGAAGGAGAGTTCTGGCTTCCCTCATCACAGACACCCGGTGCTCCGTGCAGGAAGTGTTGGGTTCAAAGGCTGAGGCTGACGTTCACAAGCCTATGCTTGGGGACAGGCTAAGGCAACCAAGCACATGAGTCGGCCTCTGGCTGGAGAGCTCTGTGATCCTGTAGGAGCTGATGAGGGAGGCGAGCTCTGTCTGCTTTGCAGATGCTGCCCACAGGTGGGTCGAAAGGGTGAGATCTGGGGAAAGGGGAGAAAGCTCCCAGTCCAAGCTAGATCCCAGCCACATGTTCCACACTAGGACTCACTGGGCACTTGCTCTCATGGTTCAACGTAACTTCTGGAACCCTAACTGCTGTTTTTGACCCTTGAGGGTCATGAGCGAAAGAGGTCGAGGGGCCACACCTCCAACACTGGCCTCATCGACTCGACCAGGGCTTTCACGTCCCCTTGCCCCAAGGCGACTCTGTGTTAGAAGGCTCAGTCAGATGTCAGGATGCTAAAAATAGCACCATGCCCTGCGCTGGCCTCCGCCAGGCACAGGGCACTTCACACCCCTCAGCTGGAGAGCATCTCTGCTTCTAAAAGCCTCGGGCTCTTGAAAGCCTTGATCTGTCCTTGCGACCCTGCCATCCTGGAAAGAGCAAGCTTCTATTTTTGTCATCCAAACAGGAACGTCTGCTTTCTCTCAAAATGGACCTCGCTGTTTCCAGCCCAAACGGTGGACAGTCGTGGAAATCGGAATTAGAAAACCAGTCCTGGAGGCAGCTTTGAAAGCTGGGGCTTGTTGCCTTGTTTTAGGATTGCAAACTTCACTCGGCACTCAAAAACAGGCTGTCGGGGTTTAGTTTTTTGTGGATCCACATTTCACGCGGGACAAAGATCTGCATGAGCCAGAAATAAGATCTGGAGGGTCTAAATAAACCAACGGGGCGGCCAACGTGTCATCTCTGCGGAAGCATCGACGGTTCCGGATACGGGGCCTCCGCCCCTTGCCCCTCACCGTGTTCAGGAGGGAGGCCTTCTGTGCCCTCACCAAGGGTGGGCTCAGCCTGACGTCCTCCAGCCTCTACACACAACACTCTACTCCGAATGGTGATCCAGCTTCCCCTGCACATACGTTAGGTCAGGGCTGCCTGCGGGCCCTGTATCCTTAGCTCCCAGGGTGAGGCTGCCAGCGCCAGGCGAAAGTCACCACCAAGGGACCAGCTCCAGATCAAGGCCCCTCGGGGCTGCCACCTGGGCTTGTGACCAAATTAATGAAGGAAGCTGTGAGGCCGGTCCCCATGCACCTGTCAGCTGCTGGTACTTGCCAGTGTTCTCCGTGGGTCAAAGCCCATGACAGGCTCATATATGTTTAATAACTGGCTCTCCAGGAAAAAAAGATCTTATTTGTAGAATTTGCCAATTTCCATGGTATGCAGTTGTCACCATGGCCTAGCTCAAGCCACCAGCACGACGTCCCTGAACACAGAAGAGGGAAGGTGCCTGGGTGACTGAGTTGAATGTCCCACCTCGGCTCAGGTCATGATCACAAGGTTCATGAGTTCGAGCCCCACATCGGGCTCTGTGCTGGCAGCTCAAAGCCTGGAGCCTGCTTCAGATTCTACATCTCCCTCTTTCTCTCTGCTCTTCCCCCACTCACACACTGTTTCTCTCTCTCTCTTCCTCTCTCTCTCTCTCCCTCTCTCTCTCTCTCTCAAAAGTAAAAATAAAATTAAACAAAATTAAAAAGGATTGGGAAAAGGGGACAGCAGCCTGCTGTGGAGGGACACGTCCACCAGACAGCCCACGTGAGCAGTCTCCAGGAGGAAGGACTAAACAACACACTAAAATAATTAGGAACTGATGAACCTTTGTTTCTCACATAACTTGCCCTAACACATGTTTACAGAATTTGCTTATTAAGGAGTCAGTGTTTAAGAACCAGGGTGCGGACTTCCGGGGACTGGAACAGCCCGCCCTCACGCAGGCACGCTGCTCCCCCCCAGCACAGCCCTGGCAGAAGCCGAGGGGGGGGCGGAGGAGGGGAGCAACCGACTCAACTTGATGCGGCCAGTCGGGAAGAACATGAAATCCACGGGCACATGACAGAGGACCAACCTGGTAGTGGTTGTGCAGCAAGGCAGCCCCCTGTAGAGCAGGTGAAATGAGATGCCACGCCCCGCCTCGTGGGCAGCTCAGAGCCGCACACATGATGTCCCTCGTCAGGGACGGGTTTTCTGACAGAGGAAACACACAGACACGTCATCAGTGAACGGTCCTCTCCCCGGCCAGCTGCTCTCACACACCGAGTCGTTTCTGAAAGACTCAAATTGATTACAAGTTCATCCAACATTTCTTAAATCGTCCAAATGAGGGGCGCCTGGGTTGCTCAGTTGGTAAAGCATCCAACGTGGGTTTGAACCATATTCACTTACATGTGGATTTTTTATGGGACGGCACTGCAAATGTATTTTCTCTTCCTTAGCATTTTCTTAATAACAATCTCTTCTCTCTAGCTTACTTCACTGTAAGAATACAACGTATGAGGGGGTGCCTGGCTGGCTCAGTCAGTAGATCGTGGGACTCTAGGTCCTGGGACTCTTGATCTCAGAGTGGTGAGTCCATGCCCCACGCTGGACATAGAGATTACTTAAATAAATAAACTGTAAAAAGAATACAATGTATATACACAGAATATACAAAACACATGTTAATTGACCGTTTATGTTATCCATAAGGATTTTGGTCAACAGTGGGCTATTAGTTATGTTTTGGGGAAAATCAATAGTTATATGTGGATTTTCGACAACACAAGGAATAAGTGTCCCAAACCCTCCATCATTCAAGGATAAAATGCATATGCAATGCAGACCACATAGAATATACCCAGTCTTGGGGCGCCTGGTGGCTCAGTTGGCTAAGTGTCCAACATCAGCTCAGGTCATGATCTCACAGTTCGTGAGTTCCAGCCCCTCATCAGGCTCGATGCTGACAGCTCAAAGCCCAGAGCTTGCTTCAGATTCTGTGCCTCCCTCTCTCTTTCTGCCCCTCCCCTGCTCACACTCTGTCTCCTTCTCTCTCTCAAAAACAAATAAAACATTTTTTTAATTCTAAAGAATAAAAGTACATAACACCTGGCATTTCATTTACATCTACCTTGCCAGATGTCTCCCTACCTCTCCCTCCTCCCCAACACACACATACATTCCTTTTCCCTGTTTCTTAACCTAAACGATGTTTGCGTTGGTCCCCAAATCACAGTTTTTCGTCCTCCCCTTGCCTTTGTAAGGGGCAGCCTAGCGGGAGCCAGCACCCACAGCCCGCAAGGCCCAGGGGGTCGCCCTGTGTCCCCGCCCTGCTTTATGTACTCCTTCTAAGTAAGCTTGTAACGGGGCCTGCTTCCCACACTCTGGAAGAATCCTCTGGCACCTGCTAAGCCGACTCGGACTCGGCCTGTTGGATCCGAAGTACCTGCCCGCGCCTTGGGCCCCACTCCGCCTGATTCCACTTCCCGTAGAGCTGGGTCTGTGTTATTCTCGGGGACAGCGACACCTAGCCCGGCGTGACGTCGTGGGATGGCTACCAGCTGCCGCCTCGCCGGGGAGGCCACGCTGCGGATGGCGGGGCCAGGCCCTCCGGTCCGGACTGTGATCCGGGGACCGCGGAGACGCGCGTGCGCATGAGAAATTAGTGATCCAGCCCAGGGGCGCGGGAGTGCTGTGGGCGCACTGCTCAGGGACCGTGCACGCGCTAGGTCTGAGAACCCGGCACCTTACTTCCGCGGCGGCAGCACCGGGGTTTCACACAGTCGGGGATCTTAGGAGACAAGTGAATTCGTTTGCAAGGTAAAACATTTAGTTGCACGAGACTGTAGACGCTGTGCTGAGTATTGCGGGGGCGGAACTGAACGGGCACCAGGCCTGGGTCCCAGGGACGGAACTCACGGCTGCAGGAAAGGAGGCTCCCAGGGCACTAGCATTGGGGGGTGGGGGGAGGAGGGGACGGCTACAGGGCATCCCGAGAATTCAGGGACGGCAAAGGGCACTCTGCACCCATGGGCGCAATGCAGCTTCCGTGCCAGGCCCTGGATGGGCACCAAGGATGGTGCTGCCTTCAAGGAACACCGACTCTAGTGGAGGGAGGCGTAAAAATGAGGACACCAACGCTGCATTTGACCAAGGTCTGCTCGGCATGCCGGCAGAGAGGGAGGCCGTGCTTTGGCTCCAGGCCACAGAGATCAGCTGGAGTTTGATGTTGTTGTTGTTGTTGTTGTTTTGGAGAGTGTGAGCAGGGGAGGGGCAGAGAGAGAGAGGGAGACACAGAATCTGAAGCAGGCTCCAGGCCCAGAGCTGTCAGCACAGAGCCCAATGTGGGGCTTGAACCCACCAACTGTGAGATCCTGAACTGAGCCAGAGTCAGACACTTAACTGACTGAGCCACACAGGCGCCCCTAGTTCAACTGGAGTTTAAGTCAAGGAGATAAGGGTGCACGTTTTGTGGGCAAAGACACAGATCAAAAGCCCAGCTGGGAGGGGGAGGTGGCAGAGGGGGCCACCGTCCTTGACTGGAGAAAAGTCACAATGGATAAGAACGTTGGAGACATGGGTGGCGGGGGGAGACACTCAGGGGTAACCCTTTCATCTTGCGGACCCCCAAACCGGCAGAGTCGGCCTGGGGCCACGAGCAGCCCACCTGCAAGGATGATGGACAGGCGCAGAACCAGCATCGTCACCTTCTGCAGAGTCACGTTGGCTTCCGGGGGTTCCCAAGGCTGCTGGAACAGCTGACACATCTCCACACTAAGGAAAACAACAGACATTGGCCTTAAAGGGTGGACACCTGCGAGGTACGTGCATCCCTCATGTGCACGAGGATAAATCATAACTCTACGCCCTGCCTGGCTGTCTAGACCTTGAGGAAACACGGAGTCTCCCGCCGTAGTTCAAAGCACCTGTCCTGCAGCCACTAAGCCGAGTATCTGCCCTCTCCTTGTCCCCATCCCTTCTCAAATGCAAGGGTAAAGGATGAAAGGGTGGCAAAAATGAGAAGCACAGGAGAAGGGCAGCGGAAAGAAATCTTGTGGCTGGCTGATTTTGGACGGAGAATTCACTGCAACGGGTGAATCTGTATATAAGGGAGATGTTTATCTCTGAACACACTCCTAAGGTTACGGGGTACTTAGCGTGTGTGTGCATGTGTGTGTGCACGCGTGTTGGTCTTTACCAAGTCCACTTAGGGGTGTTGGAATAACACAGACCAGACCAAAGTTTTCATACGCTGCTGTGGTGTGAGCCCTGACCACTGGGTTTTCCTTTGGTTTTAGGGGTTTTTTTTATTTTCAAGTTTACTTATTTATTTTGAGAGAGAGAGAGAGGTGGGGAGGGGTAGAGTGAGTGTGAGAGAGAGAGAGAGAGAGAGAGAGAGAGAGAGAGAGAGAGAGAGAATTCCAAGCAGGCTCTGCACTGTCAGCTCAGAACCCACAAACTGTGAGATCATGACATGAGCCGAAGTTGGATACTTAATCAACTAAGCCATGCAGGTGCCCACAAATCTCTTCTGTTTTAAATTCCCTGACAAAGAGTGAGCCTACAATATCCTAGGAGCCCATCTTCGGCCCCCAAAAAAGCAGAACCGTCAGCCTGCCCTCTTTCCTTGAGTGATCTCCCTTTGTGACCCCACGTGGGCCGAGGGACTTCCAGAACTCATAAGTCATGACCATTACTTTTCAGAGTCCCCTGGTGCTTGCTGCTGAGGCCATCTCACAACCGCAGAGGGGTCCAGCCACCGCAGCAGCCCTGCTCAGCTCTGCCATCACACCGCTGACAACACGGGCTCAGGAATTCACATTTACCTCTTACTTTTTTAACCCCAAATGGCTTTTGGCTCACTCTTTCTTGAGCTTCTACTCTTCAAAAATTCAGAGCCGTCCTCCAAGTCAGACACAACCGAGCATATAAATAACATTCTCTGTGAAGCACATTTAAAAGAATTTAACAAAGTGTGCATCCGTCTATTCTTATCCACCCCCCCAGGGTGACATTAACTGATTAAGGGGACAACTTGCCCAAGGAAATTTCCTGATACTCCTTAGAAAGAAATAGGGATCGGGGCGCCTGGGTGACTCAGTCAGTTAAGCATCTGACTTAAGTTCAGGTCATGATCTCACAGTCCATGGATTCGAGCCCCGAATTGGGCTCTGTGCTGATAGTTCAGAGCCTGGAGCTGCTTCAGAATCTGTGTTTCCCTCTCTCTCTCTGCCCTTCCCATTTGCTCTCTGCTTCTCTCTCTCTCAAAATAAAATAAAGACATAAAAATTTAAAAGATAATACAGAGATGGATTAACAATGAAAGAAGACTGAAACCTCAGTGTTGAGTCATCCGCTGTGGGGCACCTGATGCTGGGCCAAACACCGTGACATCGCATCTGAGTAAATGCCACACCCAGAACTCTCCAGAACACCATGGCACCAAAGCAGTGTTTGTGGGGTTTTTTTTTTTAATGTGGAGGTTCTATGTTTTAACAGCATATTGTTTCAAATTTACTTTCCCTGGGGTGCCTGGGTGGCTCAATCAGTTGGGCATCTGACCTCAGCTCAGATCATGATCTCGTGGCTCGTGAGTTTGAGCCCCAAGTCAGGCTGTGTGCTGACAGCTCAGAGCCTGCTTGAGACTCTCTCTTCCTCTCTCTCTGTTCCTTCCCCACCTGTGCTCTCTTTCTCTCTCAAAATAAATAAATAAACTTAAAAATAGGCTAGTCAGACCTCAGACCCATGACCAGTGGGATTACCTGTTTGGGGCATTTCGTGTCTTCCCCATGCCAGAAGCCGACGTTAAAAAGAGTGAAAACAGGGCGAGAAAATAAGCAGGTAATCAAGCAGGATGACACTGGGAACCCAGCCTTGTGACTTTAGTGACAGGGTGGTGGCTACACAGCCAGTTCACAGCCAGCTGGTTTCTAGTCTTGGGGGGCAGGTTTAATTCCCCCCCGAAGAACAGGAAATGTCAGATGAAAAGTGGGGTTGGTGGAGAAGAGGGTTTGCTGGGACCACCTCCAACTCAAATGGAAATTCGGGGCAGAGCACAGAGTCCAATGCGGCATAGCCTGGGATCAGAGCCAACACAGAGATGAGGCAAGAACCTCTAAAGCCAGCATGCAAATCCCAAGCAGTGATCGTCCTTCTTGCCAAGAGATCCCTATTTCACTAACAAAGGGAGTCCTTCCAAGCCATAGAACAAGGCTGTAGCAGCAGGAACAAGAGAAAACTGGTCAAGCTCTCTGACGGATGAGCGAAGGTTTGATGACACCTCCAATCTCCCTGTGGGACTAAGAGAAAGGTAAGAACAGGCAGGGACCTCAGACCACCCACACGATCCTGTCACACCCAGGAAGGATGGATTGGGACAGAACAGCGTCTCAGAAACTCGGCACACCCAGGCACAGATCGTCCACCCTGAGGCAGAGAAGCTTCTGGAGCATGGTGAATAACAGGACGGGAGCAGGGTTCTCCTGACCTGCCTCTCAGGGATGGGAGCAGTGCTTGGAAGTGGAACAACCACAGCGTTGGGTTGAGTCTAGAAAGGCAAGAAGCCAGAGAGCCTGGTTGGCTAAGTTGGTAGAGCATGAGACTCTTGATCTCCGGGTTGTATGTTCGAGCCCCACGTTGGGTGTAGAGATTATTTAAAAATAAAGTCCTGTGGCCCCTGGGTGGCTCAGTCAATTGAGCATCTGACTTCAGCTCAGGTCATGATCTCACAGTTTGTGGGTTCAAGACCCACATTGAGCTCTATGCTGACAGCTCAGAGCCTGGAGCCAGCTTCAGATTCTGTGTCTCCCTCTCTCTCTCTGCCCCTTCCCTGCTCATGCTCTGTCTCTCAAAAATAAATCTTAAATTTTTTTTAATTTAAAAAATAAAATCCTTGGGGCACCTGGGTGGCTCAGTCAGTTAAGGATCCAGCTTCATCTCAGGTCATGATCTCATGGTTCATGAGTTCGAGCCCCATATTGGGCTGTCAGCATAGCGCCTGCTTTGGATCCTCTGTCTCCTTCTCCCTCTGCCCCTTCCCTGCTCTCGCTGTCTTTCTCTATTTCACAAAAATAAATAAATTTTAAAATATTATAAAATAAAATCGTTAAAGATGGAAGAAGTCAAGAGCTTCCTGGCCCTTTCCCGGGGTGGTTACAACTTGAAAGCACAATTTTCTGCATGAAGCAAGTGGCCTTATATTCTTTTTTTTTTATGGCTTTATTTTATTTTGAGAGAGAGACAGAGACTGAGCTGGGGAGGGTCAGAGAGAGAGGGAGACACATAATCTGAAGCAAGCTCCAGGCTCTGAGCTGTCAGCACAGAGCCCAATTCGGGGATCAAACCCACGAACCATGAGATCATGACCTGAGCTGAAGTCAGATGCCCAACCAACTGAGACGCCCAGGTGCCCCATGACCTTATATTCTTATTTGCTTGTCAAACAGTACACCCATTGGCAGCCAGAGCATATAAGTAGAAAAATTGTATATACCCCTAGCCTGGGTCAAGTAACTAGAAGAAGAAGTTTTCACTTTTGAAAATGAAAGCATGGACTTTCACACTGTTCAATAAACCCAAAACATACTTGAATGCCAAATGACGGGTCAAATTGTGAAGACACTGGATAAATGCCAGCATGAATCAAGGGAAGTCAAGAATCATACTTAACCTGGCTCGAGGTCATTCCTGCACAGTCCCATCTTGTAGTTCCTGCAATGGGGCAAAAAGGAAGTGAATCGGGTGTTTTCTTACCTTTGATCCATCAGTGGGATCTCCTGCCAGTACTCCGTCAATTCAATGAATCCCTTTAGGTATTTCTCAAAACTCAATAGCGGTGGGATCCTCTCTTCTTGCCCCAATGATATATTCTTTCCAGTGGCTGCATTAAAAAGACTCTCAAGAATGGGCTGGAACAAAGCTCTCGTGGAGTTTACCCACAGAGAGTTGTTCATGGGAAGATCTTTCCACAAGAAAGCTATCCTCCTTAACACGATCTGGACTGCTTCTTCAAGCTGTGGATAAGTTAGATTCTGAATCAGAGATGGGTTGACAAACAAAGCTTCACTCAGATCACCTGTTTCACCGGAGACCTCTCCAGCTCTTTCTGCAGCTTGCAAAAGGTTATCTGGATCCTGAGCCAATGTCAGCAACAGATTAAAGACAGTCCTGTTATCCTCCTGGAAGTAATTCCAAAGAACTTCCAAAGTGAGGTCAATCACCATTCTCAAGTACGTCCCTATTTCCGTGCGGTCTTGTGATAGCAGTTCATCCAAAAACAGGATCACTTCCTGAGTTCTTTCCCATTTAGTATCTTGAGGGCAACAAGGGGCTGGAAGTAGATCAGGACGGAAGAAGTCTATTCGGTGGACAATACTATTTATAGGAACAAAGCAATCCAAAATTTCTTCCCATAGGGTGACAGAATCCATACCAGATGTGTGAGTCCCATTATTGGAAGCTACCATTAGACGCTCCATAGCTCCCAAATTGATTTTCGCAGAAGTTAAGAATTCAGCAATTTCTTCTAAAATATCAGAAAAGTCTTTGGATTGGTTCACATAAGAGAATGTGCTAGATGACGTATTGACAGTATCAGAGTCTTGTGAAATATGAGGTTTGACCCCCATCATCCCAAAAGTCAAGTCAAGAAATGGCATCAACAAGTTGTTTATATTTTCAGATAGGACACGGTCTACATTTTTCAAAGTAGTTATTTCATTCACAAGATGTCGAACACTTTGTTGCAAAATGGAGTAGAGACTGTCGAAGAATTTCATGGAGTCATTGGTGCTGGAGATGAAATGAGTTCCAAAAACAGTGGCCATCTTCCTGGAAACTTTCTGGGCTAGCCTGAAGAGTTCCACAGTGGAATTCACTGAGGAGGCAAGGTCTCTCATTTCAGCAGTGTCCCTCACCAGCAAGGTCAAGGTGTCAGACATTTCCAACAGGGGCTCCAGGGCATCACTTTCTCCACCAGCTCTTGAGATAACACCAAGAAATCTCCTGGTCATTTCTAATGTTGCCCTATTCCTTAGAGGGAATGAATTATTGATAAAGGAAAGCAAACCAGTTAGATTAGCAAGTATGATTTCTCGGAGTGCGGGATACGCGTTATGGAAGTCAGTGTGAGGAGAGTTGAGGAGCATGTCCATGAGCCCTGCTAGCTCAGTGGAAGTTTCTCTCACAAGCTGAAGGGCTGACCTAAGGTTGTGATTGAGTTGGAAGAGATCGTCAGAACTGTTCACGTGGCGGACCAGCTGACTCACAACCCCAAGAAACTCCAGAGTATCTTCCGTCTTACTTGTCCCTGAGGTTTCCCTTGGAAGAGCATTAAATAAATCTCTCATGAACTTAAGTCCGTGATGAATATCAGAATAAAACTGTCCATCGTCTAAAATAAATGGCCTTTTGATGAGATGATTTATAGCATCTTTTAAACTTGAAAAAATGTTCATCAGTCTGTCTTCTTTCAAGATGGTAAGAAATTGATCCAGCATCAGAATTGCTCGAATTTTATCCTTTGGGACAAAACTATAAATAAATATGTTTTAATTTCATGTTCAGTGGTGGAAAAATTAAAACCTAGAGTCAGAAAATTTGCCTTATAGGAGCATCATGGGGGAGTCATACAGTCTGCAAGATGACATGCTAGCACACCTTCCAGAAGAAAATTAATACTTTGGTGCCAAATAATGAAAAAGGTAGAGGCATTTCAGGGATAATCCCCTCACAATGCCTCAAACCTAGCTACTTCAAAAGCCACGTACTTTTGCTTTTTAGAAAAGACAGGAAGGTGAAATCAATAAAGTGCTTCTAGGGGCACGTGGTGGCTCAATCGGTTAACCATCCGACTTTGGCTCAGGTAATGATCTCACAGTCCATGGGTCCGAGCCCTGCATCAGGCTCTGTGCTGACAGCTCAGAGCCTGGAGCCTGTTTCAGATTCT
>PJEM01005449.1:49226-130334 GCA_004023845.1 Helogale parvula
ACCCTCAATGGCCTGCCACAGTAATTTCCTCCCCGTGGTATTCTGCCTGCTTGTAAGCGTGACTTCCAGACAGCCCGTCCTACTGACTTTGCACCTGCTTAGCCAGCCACCTAAAGCACAGAAGCCAATTCCTTGAATTAAATCCTTGTTCTGGTTCTATTTCTGTGGTCAAGCCCTGACTGACACAGACATCACAGAATGAATTAGAATTTTCCTCCAACCTTTTCACTGGCAAGCTTTGAATAGAATGAAAACAAGAAAAAAACAGAAAACAAAAAACAACAAAAAAAAAGATATATGAAAACAATTTAATGTGACTTTCGGTTTTAAAGTTTTAGAATTTTGGAGGCACCTGGGTGGCTCAGTTGGTTGAGCGTCAGACTCTTGATTTCAGTTCAGGTCATGATCTTGTGGGTTCGAACCTCATGTCAGGCTCTGTGCTGACAGGGCGGAGCCTGCTTGGAGTTCTCTCTCTCCCAGTCTCTCTGCCCCTCCCCTACTTGTGCACTCTCTCTCCCTCTCTCTCTCAAAATAAGTAAACTTTTAAAAAAAGCATTTAAAGTTTTCGAGTATTCTCAATTCCAAATCTAAACATCCCAGAAGGTCAACTGGAATAAAAATATTTAAACCCCTCACATGTGATGACACACTTAACACATCAATTCAATTATGACCATGTATATACATCTACATATATAAGAACTAGTGCTTCAATTCCATATAAAATAGAATTTCATACTATTTTCATAACCCAAGAATGTAAAAATGCATAAGCAATTAATTGCCAGGGGCTAGGTTTCTATAATGTGTTTCCTACTTAGACGACAATCCTCAAAATTATTTCACCTTGCCATTTTTTAAAATTTTTGTTAATGTTTATTTATTTTTGAGAGAAAGACAGAATGTGAGTGAGGGAAGGGCAGAGAGAGAGACACAGACTCTGAAGCAGGATCCAGGCTCTGAGCTGTCAGCACAGAGCCTGACATGGGGCTTAACCCACAAGCTGCGAGATCAGGACCTGAGGCAAAATCAGATGCTTAACTGACTGAGCCACCCAGGCGCCCCTCACCTTGACATTTTAGTAACATGACAAAATGACAAAATTCATGCCCAAGATCATTTATAGGTGGCAGGTACAAATGCTGTCACTGATGGTTACACATCCCAGGAAATAAAGCAGATTGTAACGTGTGATGACCGCATTTACTATACAAAACAAAAGTAGACTCACCTCATCTCCGTAGCAATGTCTTCATGGAAGGCCTTCAACAGAACAGATAGTCTGTTCTCAGAATTTTCCTCCAGTAAAAGCGAGAAGAAAGTTTGCAAAAGTTGTTCCATGAAATCCACTGCACTTCTTGGAGGAAAGATTATTCCCGCACCATTTCCTGATGGAGTCTGGTTCAAGGTGAGGTTAAAAAAATTCATTATCTGAAGGTCAGTATCACTCAAATTTGAGGCTGCCTCTGGAGAACTCCCAGCTAACTTACTGATTGAATTAATTAAGACACTTTCAAAAAGGAATTGAACAAGTGACAAATTAGTTAGCTGCTCTTGGCTTTGCAGTTGAGTCAAATGGGCAACACCAAAGTCACCCTCCCTAGAAATGGCTTTGAGAAAACCCAAAAAGGTAACAAGATATTTGGTCCACAGAGCTGTGTCATCAGCTGAACTCTCATTGGCCATGGAAAGAAATGTCTGAACCATTCCGGAGTCACCTTTGTTTGCACGTTTATGAAGCCAGTTTTTCACACCCAATAGAAAATCTTCAATGATTTCTGATGTCTTCAGTGACAAAGACCCCAGGCTTTCAAAAACACGAGCAAGTTGCAAAGTTATGTTTTGAAGAGTCTCTGAATCGATCATTTGAATTTCTTTGTTAATTTCAGAAAGCAGGTGTCTGATAGGAAAGTCGTGACTCAGCTCTGTCATGATTTGTTCAAGCTCAAGCCGTAGTTCCTCAAAGTAAGAAGAGTTGTGAGTCACTTCGCTTGTTTTAGTAAAACTTGATGGTGCTTCTAAACCACTGTCCTTCATGTCAGCATCCAGAAATGTCACAAATGGAGAGTCCAGAGAATGGGCGCCATTCCTAGAAGGCAATTTCACAATCCTTTCCAAATTTAAAAAAATCTTATTTTGAACAGATACCTCTGTGCCTTCGTTACCACTGAGGATCTTGCTTAAATTGGCTAGTGTATCGAGAATGCTTTCATCTGACACAACTTTTGTAAAGTTAACACTCTTCAGTGTTGCTATGATCTGCAAAGCAACTTGCTTTATGGGGCCACTGGGACAAAGTTCAGAGAAGCTACCGTTGCTTTGATTTCCAGAAGATGGAACAAACGGTAACACTTTATGCCAAAATTCATGTACAGATTTTACAAGTGAAGTCTGAACACGGAAGACTTCAGACAGCTCTAGAAAAATGGAATTCCAGTCCACTAGTTCACGAACGACGCAGACCATCTTCCTTGTAATCTCCTTCTGTGAGCCTTCCTCCGAGCATTGTAAACCTGAGCCCAAGGGAAAGAGATGGAGGAGGTCGAGTACACTGGCCACTTTGCTATAAAAGGAAGACGACTTGAGCTCGTGGGATTTACAGGCTTCTGCCTTCGGATCCTGCCTCAATCCAGAAGTCATGTGATTCCGGCACCAAACCACAGGAAGACAAGTTAAAGCCTCGGAAAGAATTGCTGGGTTATCTGATATTAATTCAACTGTGTCCAAAAGAGTTTTTACCACAATAGCAAAGTCTTCCTTGGTGACGTTTGAAATGCTTATGCCATGAAGAAGAGTGAAGTTATAAACATCCTTGAGGACTTCTGTGATGTTTTTGTCAATTCCTCTCTGCAAGAGCTTCACGGCATGAGGAAGCACATAGTACGCATCTACCACCGCATTAACATCATCCTTTGGGAACAGGCGTGAGAGCTTGAGCAGGTGATTGACATTCCAAGAATGTGAGCTGTCCACAAATTTTTCCAGCAACCCAACAAGCAGGTTGACCCCCAAATGCCCAGGACCCAATGTACTGACATTCTTAAAGAACTCTGTTAGTGCTTCACTCATTTGTACAAGTTGGCCGACCAGTAGGTCTATATCTGGCTTCTTGAGGGTATGCAGGAGAGACGTTACTTTCTTGAAAACCTGACTACTACCAGAATCTCGTGGAATGTTGTGAAGAACCGAGGGCGTCAGGGAGTTGAAAACATCCCTAATCAGTTGGATACCAAGACCTACAGCATTCGTGATTTTGTGCGGAATTATTTGTGGTGGACTTTGGAGATCATGAGAGATGTTGAAGGCAAGATAGCTGGCTAATTGATACAATGAATTGCCCAAGCTGTTGACATCCTTCTCTTTTAGACTGGTAGCAAATATATTTAAAAGCTTCTCAGTTGTAGAAGAGGACTCACTTTCTAGAATATGAGTGGACAAAGCCTTCATAAGTTTCTGAATTTCCTTCCCCAAAGCTACTAAATGCAGCCAAAGATTTTTAAATCGGCTAGGTAGGTCATCTGACACTTCTATGGGTCTTAGAACTAATTCAATAAAATGGTTCCAGTTGGATTGAGATACAAAATCAAAGTCTCTTGTCAAGTTGTTGATAATCATCCTTACTTGGTTTGTGGAATCATTTAAAAGAGTTAATAAAATCTCCAATTTAGGTACCTTTTCCTCTTCAAAGACTTCAGTGAGTATCACATTTAGGAAGTCGGTTACATTTTTCAATACAGTATTCACACAATCTATATCTGAGTTGTTGAATGAACAATGAGGGTACTTTATGTTTAGCATCCCGGTAACAAGCTTCAATGTAGAGTTAATTTTGCTCTCCATATCTCTGAAACTCTTCCAAATACCTTGAGGATAGCCTTGTGAAACACTGGAGTTATACATCATGCACAGATGGTTCGTGACGTCTACCCATATGACACACCCCTTCTGTCTGCTGATTGTGTCCGTGGAGAAAACTGTGGAATTTAACACAGCCAGAATATGTAATGTCCTCTGTGAAGTATTTACATCTAATAAGCCATCTTCCAAAATCAACTCAGTAACATTTTGGAAGATATCGGCACAGGACAATAAATCTTGGTCACGTGACACATTTCTAAGAAATAACATTGTTTCTCTTAGCTCGCTGATGACACTTTCAAACTTCACTCCATGATTTGTGTGGTTACTTGAAAGAAAGCGATTTATCGATCGTACATCTCTGTCAATGTATTCTGAGGTATTGCTTAACTCCGTGAAAACATCAAGCAGAGAATAGAAAAACTCTCTGCTGGCATTTGTGTTTAACGGAAATGTCTTTAGCTGATGAAGGGCAGTCTCCATGGTGAAAAGGGATTTCTCTACTTGGTCAAGGTTAAGTGCCTTTACACTCACTAAGGCATCACCTAACACTACCCAAAGATCCCTGAGACCCAAAAGCTCATCCCAATCCTGAAAGCCATCAGCCTGGGTTACATTTTTAAACAAATTCAGTAGGAGTCTGGCAGTGTCGTGGGTAGGAAACATTTGCTGGCAGCCTTTAGAAACTTTCACATGTCCTTCCAATTCATCCAGCAGCTGAGTGAGACCACCATGAAGAGGAGTGAAAATATTTGTGCCAAACTTGAATATCTGAGATACGCTTCCCCAGATATCAGTCCACATTTGGAGCCATGCAATGGTGCAGTGGACAGCCATTAACTCATTGAACACACTGCCATTCGTGGACATGTTTGAAAGAACTTGTGCCCACGGAAGAGTAAGTGAGGACCCTCTATCTATTGAATAATTCACAGAAGAAATGTTTTTATTACCCAAAGCAAAGCATTCACTACCCAACAGGGCTTCTACTGACCCATTGAAGAGCTGGCTCACGTACTGAAAGAAAGAAACACGAAAATCCTCGTCAGCCATGAGCAGCTGCTTCAGGCCTGTCAACACAGCATGAATCACTTCCAATTCGGGGCCCTGTGTAGACTTCAGGGGTTGGGCCTGAAGCTCCAAGTAGTTAAAAAATAAAAGCAACTGCTGACAATAAGATCCCTCAGAAATTCCCTCAAGAACCCCTGTTGTCTCATATAAAAATGTGAGTGCTTCACTGATGTTCTGGAAATGAAATTGCTTTATGATATCTAAAATGTGTTTTGAGACTTGTGCAAGGGAGGGTAGCAAAGAGTCTGCGCCTTGAATGCTCAAGAACTGAGACATAGATTGGACCCAAGAAGAATAAATCCGCAGAAGCAAAGCTGAATCTTTATCCTGGAAGACGCGGAGATAGATCTGAGTCAAGATTTTAGCAACTTCGCGTCTTTCGAGTTCAGGAAGGGCTGAGAAACGCTCAGATGCGTTCTGTAAGGCGTAGACGATGTCCAGAGCCTCTGAGACGTGGTCCTGCCCCAGAAACCCTAATTCATAGAGACTGCTTATGACAGTTTCACTGAAATGTACGAAGTCCATTTTTGCAGATGGCGATGGAGGCCAATCTGAATGGAACAACCGAGAAAAGTTAAAGCTTTTGCTAAGAACCCTGTCATCATCAGGAACAGAAAAATTAAGACGTGTAGTCAAGGTCTCCAGTTTGTCTCTTTCTCCTTTGGAAATGCCATCCATCCACAACTCCAGGAGTGTGGGACTCACTGCAGTAAGCACTAATTCCATAGATCTCAAACTATCGTTTGATTCCTTCTCTGTCCAGAGACGTTCAAGGGCTTGTGCTTTTTCAATCGCTGCTTTGCCAAGTTCCAGAAGTTTCTGAGTACCAAGAGAAGATGGGTCTCTCTCTACACTTCTTGAATGATTTATCCACAAACGGCTTGGGTTGACAAGAGTCTCAGTGAGAGATGGGAGGTGAAGGGATTTGGGAACCTTGGGTGAGTCAAAAGTATTAGGCAGTAATTTCTCCAGAAATCCCATAAGCGATAAAAAGAAGTGTATTTGCTCATCCTCCAGGGAATGCAACCTCTTTTCCATCAGGAGAAGTTCCTTTGAGGAATTCAAGACCCTAAAATATTAATGGAATTGTTTTAGTATCCAAAAATAAGTGAATAAATACATTCAAGACAAAATCAATTTGTCACATTTTCCAGGCAATACTCAGACTTATTTAGAGCAACACACAAATGAACTTTTTACCACAGCATGTATTCCCCAAAAGGAATTAAATTAATGTGAGCAATTGGAAAGAAATCCAAAACGCACATACATGTATTTACCTTCAAATCTGCTTCCTACATCAAAAACAATGGATTTTAAGTTACTTTCCTCCGTGATTACATATGTAGGATTGTTAAAAGTAAGTTTTCCGTGTGTCCTGGAAAAATCTCGGGGTTCAATTCCTTATTGTGTCTCCCAATTTCTTGGCCATAGACATAGTCCAAATGGCAGTGTGTGTCAGAAAGCCCCCACCACCCTAAGTTTGTTCTCTGTATTTAAGAGTCTCTTATGGTTTGCCTCCCTCCCTCTGACTTTTCTCCTGTCCCTCCCCCATGGTCTTCTGTTAAGTTTCTCAAGATCCACATATGAGTGAAACCATATGGTATCTTTCTCTGCCTGACTTATTTCACACAGCATAATGTCCTCCAGTTCCATTCACATTGCTGTAAATGGCCAGATTTTGTTCTTTCTCATTGCCAACTAGTACTCCATTGTATATATAAACCACATCTTCTTTATCCATTCACATCAGTTGATGGACATTTAAGCTGTTTCCATGACTTGGCAATTGTTGAAAGTGCCACTATGAACATTGGGGTACATGTGCTCCTACGTGTCAGCACTTCTGTAATCCTTGGGTAAATCCCCAGCAATGCTATTGTTGGGTCATAGGGGAGTTCTATTGATAGTTTTTTGAGGAACTTCCACACTGTTTTCCAGAGTGGCTGCACCAGTTTGCACTCCCACTAACAATGTAGGAGGGTGCCTGTTTCTCCACATCCTCGCCAGCGTCTGTAGTCTCCTGATTTGTTCATTTTAGCCCAAAGTGTGCTTTAAACTAGACACAATATCCAGGGGACTGGCAGGCTCAGTCAGTAGAGCAGACAACTCTTGATCTCAGAGTCATGAGTTCAAGCCCTGCACTGAGTGGAAAGCTTACTTTAAAATAATAAATAAATAAATAAATAAATTAATTAATTAAATAAGTAGATAAAATGAAAGGCTCATGTTTTTAAAAATTAAAGAATAAATATAAATAAACTATATACAAACCCCATAATTCTACAGTAAAATGTCTATCACCATGCATATGCAAAAGGGGCAGAACAGCATAGAATCTGGCAGATTTAGTTCCAAAGGTCACTTCCCACCCCCAAAGTCTCCAGAACTACCAGAATCTTAAATTACTGATGTCATGTCTCAAGTAAGCGACTAGATGAGAAACTATTTTCCAAGGATTCCATTTTTGGAGTATCTATTAGACGTCATGCTTTTCAGGGGCGCCTGGGTGGCTCATTCGGTTAAGTGGCCAACTTCAGCTCAGGTCATGATCTCATGGTTCGATGGCTCAAGTCCTGTATCAGGCTCTGTACTGACAGCTCAGAGACTGGAGCCTGGTTCTGATTCTGTGTCTCCCTCTCTCTCTGACCCTCCCTCGCTCACATTCTGTGTCTTTCTCTCTCAAAAATAAATAAACGTTGAAAAAAAATTTTTTAAGACATCATGCTTTTGAGAGAAAATTTTACTATTCTCATCTGTATTCCCTTTCAAACTCTGGGGAGACATGAGTCATAAACACTCTATGGAGCAAATATTTATTGAACACCTAATATGAAGCACTGCTCTATAGCCAAATCAGGAGCTCACATTTTAAAACAAATGTTTCCTAAAACTAGATTTTGCCTGTCTGCAGGTAATAGTTAAATCAAAATCTGGAAATTGAATGCTAAAACCTTACCTGGCTATAGAAACAGCTGGAGACTTGAGTAAGTTACTCAAAAATTCAAAATAATTATCGGTGATGATTTCCCAGTCCATGTTTTCTTGGTAACAAGGAGATTCCACAGAGAAAGCTAAATAGAAAGACATTTCATACATCAATCTCAAGTCGGAAACCACAGTCAAATCTGCCCAAGTGAAAAGCACTATAGTGGCGCAGTTAATATGTTTGAAAATATAACAAGGGTTAGAAATCCTGGTGATTTACCTCCCACTTCTGGCCAAGATCAACCACCACTGGCCATCAAGCAGTGGAGACAGCAATCCACGGAAAGACAGAAAATAAACGAGGTGAGACCCTTGATTATCCTGTCTGTTGCCTTAAGAAGCATATCCAGGCCTTGACAGAGAAGGTGGAATTGAGCTGGAGCTGTGGCAGGTGCCCAGAGCAGAGAGGGTGAAGGGGAAAGTCTGACAGACAGCACAGATACACAGAACAGACCTCCAGGAAAGAGAGAGCTGTACAAATGGAGACCCTGCTGTATGCCTCCTACAAGTATCCAGCTGAGGACAAATTAATGTGTGCAGGTGACGAAGCAGCCTGAGACCAAGGAAAGACCCACCCAAAACGAGTCAAAAAAAGTGTCGGGGATCACATGGGCCAGGAAGCAATTCTCTTCTGTCAGCCAGCCTGGAACAACCCACAATCTCACTAGACAATGAGTTCAAGACGCACAATGAGTCTCGCCTCAGTCCCGGGGAATATATGTGACCACGCCGAGTATCACTCCAGTCCTATCTAACAAACCTTAAATGCAAGACCTAAAGGATCAAACTGCTTTCAAGAACATAGGAAAACAGAATGGCAAAGCACGATACAAGGCAATATTCAAAATGTCTGACATCCAATCAAAAATTACTGGGCATGCGTGGCGCCTGGGTGGTTCAGTCCATTAAGCATCCTACTTCGGCTCAGGTCATGATCTCACAGTTCATGGATTTGAACCCCCATCGGACTCTGTGCTGACAGCTCAGAGCCTGGAGCCTGCTTCAGACTCTGTGTCTCCCTCTCTCTCTGCCCCACCCCGTTTGTGTTCTGTCGTTCTCTCTCTCTCAAAAGTAAATAAACATTTTTTAAAAATTAACAAGAAAAATACAGCATGGGGAATGTAGTCAACAACATTGTAATATTGTTATGATATTGTCATAAATTTTTACAGTGACAGATGGTAACCACTTACTATGGTATTTTGTAAGGTACATTAATGATGAATACACACAGAAGAACTAACACAATATTATATGTCAACTATACTTCAATCAAATTTTTAAAAGGACCTAAACTAGAACTGACAATTCAGATAGAAATAGCAGAGAAGAGCATTAATCACATAAAATGGTTTATGCTAGTTTACACTATATGGTTTAAATATCCCAATTAAAAGGCAAAGCTTTAAAAAAAAAAAAGAGCCAAGGTGGCTCAGTCTATTCAGTGTCCAACTCTTGATTTTGGCTCAAGTCATCATCTCACAGTCTGTAAGTTCAAGCCCCGCATCAGGCTCTCTGCTGTCAGCATGGAACCCGCTTCAGACACTCTGTCTCCCTCTCTCTTTGCTCCTGCCCTGATATCTCACTCAAAAATAAATATTTGAAAGAAAGGCAAAACTTGTCAGAATGGATAAAACAAGACCCAACTATATGCTGCATATGAAAATGCACTTGAAATGAAAGACATAAATAAAAGTAAAAGGACAGAAAAAACATACAACCCTAACACAAAGCAAAAAAAAGCTACTAAAGTACATTTCAGGTAACATCATTATAATTTCATATTGATAAGGCATCGATGAATCAAGAAGACAGAGTAGTCTTATATGTTCGTGAACATTATCAGAGAACCAAATGCCAGTATTTGTTGGATACAACTTAGAAGGTACTTAAGGACCGGCAAAGAATGCAGATCTCAAGTCAATGACCTCAACTTCTGGGTTAAGAAACTAGAAATGAAAAGTCAGTTAAACCCGGGGCGCCTGGGTGGCTCAGTTGACTAAGCATCTGACTTGTGATTTCGGTTCAGGTCATAATCTGAGGATTCATGACATCAGGCCCCACGTTGGGCTGGGTGCTGACAGCAAGAAGTCTGCTTGGGATTCTCTCTCTCTGCCCCTCCCCTTCTCTCTCAAAATAAATAAACATTAAAAAAATAAGTCAGTTAAACCTAAAATAAGTAGAATAAAGAAAATAGCAAAGATCATAGTAAAAACTAAGGAAATAAAGAAAACTGTTAGAGAGAAGTTAACAAAACCAAAGACTATTGACATCAATAACATTAATGATCCTCTAAGCAAAGTGATCAACAAAAAAAGAAAGGCACGAATTACCAAGAACAAGTGTGAGAGAGGTGATATTACTACATCTTCTGTAATATTAAGAGAATAATAATGAGGGCACCTGGCTGGCTCAGTTGGAAAAGCGTGCAACTCTTGATCTCAAGGTCAAGTTGAGTTTGAGCCCCATGTTGAGTGTTGCGATTACTTAAAAATAAAATATTTTTTAAAATCCTTTAAACGAGAATAATGGAATAGCAAGGAAAACCACTAGGACCCTAAAGTGGACAATTTATATGACAGAGACAAGTTCACTGGAAGACCCGTTCTGTCAAAGCTCACTCAGGAAGAAACCTATAATCTGAATAGTCCTATTAAGGAAATTCAATGTACAGTTAAAAAATCTTCCCACAAGAAAACTAAAGACCCAGATGGCGTCACTAGTAAATTCTACCAAATGTTAAAGGGAGAAATAATACCAATTCTACACAAATTCTTCCAGGAAATTGGAAAGGAGAGGATACTTCTAACTTACTCCATGAGGCCAAGATTACCTTGATACCAAAAGAAGACAAAGATATAAAGGAAAATAAAAGTACAGTGCAGCATCCCTCATGGAACAAATGCAAAATGTTAGACAAAATTTTAGCAAGTTGAATCCAGTAACATGAAAAGGGAAAATATTTTACCAGGTGGGACTTATCCCATTTATTTGAGGTTGTTTTAACATTCAATGTAGCATCTGAATAGCTTCAAAAATGTTAAATATGTAGGTACAAACTGAGAAAAGATTTGAAGAGCATTATAATGAAGTTACTAACGGAAAATAGGGGCGCCTGCTTGGCTCAGTGGGTTAAGCATCCGACTTAGGCTCAGGTCATGATTTCACGGTTTGTGGGTTTGAGCCCCACATCTGGCTCTGTGCTGACAGCTCAGAGCCTGGAGCCTGCTTCACATTCTGTGTCTCCCTCTCTCTCTGACCCTCCTCCACTCACGCTCTGTCTCTCTCTCTCTCTCGCAAAAATAAACAAACATTTAAAAATTTAAGAAAATAAATACAACATAAACAAACGGAGAGATACATTGCATTGTATATATACACCACATCTTCTTTTTTTTTAATTTACTTTTGAGAGACAGAGAGAGATAGTGTGAGCAGGGCAGGATCAGACAGAGAGGGAGACACAGTATCCAAAGCAGGCTCCAGGCTCTGAGCTGTCAACACAGAGCCTGATGCGGGGCTTGAACCCATGAACTGTGAGATCATGACCTGAGCCGAAGCCAGACGCTTCACCTACTGAGCCACCAGACACCCCCACACCATATCTTCTTTATCCATTTGTCAGCTGATGGACATTTGGGCTTATTCCATAATTTGGCTGATGTTAGTGTTTCTATAAATCTTTTTTATTCAAGTTTATTTTATTTATTTTGAGAGAGAGAGAGAGAGTGCACTCGAAAAACTGGTGGAGACGCAGAGAGAAGGTGAGAGAGAATCCCAAGCAGTCTCTGCACTGTCAGCTCCAATGCCATGACCCGAGAGATCATGACCTGAGCTGAATTCAAGAGTCGGACACTTAACCAACTGAGCCACCCAGGCGCCGCTGATAATACTGCTATAAACGTCGGGGTGTATGTGCCCCTTCATGTCATTTTTTTTAATGAAATCCTCCCATTTTTAAAGACATGGATGGAGTTAGAGAGTTTAATGCTAAACCAAATAAGTCCATCAGAGAAAGACAATGACCATATGATTTTATGCATATGTGGAAGTTAAGAACAAAACAACAAACATAGGGAGAGAGAAAGAGAAACCAAGAAACGGACTCTTAACTACAGAGAACAAACAGATGGTCCCCAGAGGGGAGGTAGGCAGGGGGATGGGGAAGAGGTGACAGGGATTGGGGAGGGCACTCTGATGAGCACTGGGGGATGTGTGCCGGTGTTGAATCGCTATATTGCTCACGTGAAATTAATATTACACTTATGTTAACCAAATGGAATTTAAATAAAAACCGAAAAAAGCAAAAACAAAAAACCAGCAGCCACCTGAGGAGGGGTCAAGGAAGGATCAGGTGGCCACAGCCACAGGAAAGGAACAGGAAACTCCCCTCACCACCCCAAGCGGAAGCAGCAAGCATCCCAAGGGGACCATGGAGTGCGCACGGCACATGGGGCGACTGGGCAAGCACGGTCCCCAAGGAGAGCCGGACACAGACCACTCGCTCCCTACCAGGAGGAGTCAGAAACACAAGCCTCACCCCGGCGGCAGTTTCTCAGTCACTCTCAGGGACAAGAGAGTGACTTCCTGTGGGTCATGCAGTCACAAATTCGTAAAATCCGTATTCAAGGAGATTTTTGTTGTCAAGGACAGCATGGGAAGAGGGGAGCTGACTGGACAGGGGGTGCTCGTGAGCAATGGGGCCCCACGGGCGGTACACCTGGACTCCAGGGGCCTGTCACGCCTCATCTGCACATGCACCTGTCCCTCAGACTAACCAGGACACTTCCAAGAGGAAAACCGGTCACCAGCGGAAACTTCCAGGACAACCGGTCACACCAGGACCCGGGTCGGTCTTGCTATAACGGACAGCAGAGGCTCAGGTGGGGTCATCACAATGGCCGAATGTACCAGGCAAGCCTCTGCGTTTAGCTCCCTTTAGTTCAACAGGGACGTCCCTCAGGAGAGACGCCATTGCCCTCAAGGGGGTGGAGCACCCACCGGCCTGCAGGGAGCACCACACACTCACCAGATAGACCACTCTGGACACTGTCTGGCACGTTCACATAGCGGGCCAGCTCACAGGTGTTCCTGATAAACCCCTCGAAGTCTCTCCAGTAGGATGTTTCTTCCAGGGACAACCACACCTGCTCCAGGGTGTGAAAGGTCCTGCAATCACAGAGAATCCCGAGAACGCCAACATGTGATCGTCGTTTTCCAGAACACAGATCGTTACAAATTCACCCAAATGCAAACATACAGAGTGCCTGGCAGTCCATTCATGTCACACATTAGAACCTTGGCAAGAGTGTTTTGGTTTGTTGGTTTTTTTTGGCAATAGTTTTCTTGATAGTTCATGAATTCCCCATCCTGAGTTGAAAAACAAGGGAAGGGGGTGCCTGGAGGACTGTCAGTTAAGCGTCTGACTCTTGACTTCGGCTCATGTCATGAGTTTGAGCTTCGAGTCAAGCTCTGTGCTGACAGTGCAGACCCTTCTTAGGAAACTTGCTCTCCCTCCCTCGCTGCCCCTCCCCTGCTTGCCTGCTCTGTCTCTCTTAAAATATATAAACTTTTTAAAAAAAGGAAAGTCATTCACAATAATACAGGAAATATAAGACGTAGTGAATCAAGAGCAAAGAAAAGGACATATGACATCATCTGGGAGGCTAAGAATCTTGGGAAAGATTAAGCCAATGGCAAAACTTTAAAGGAACTGTTGAATATTTTGTATTTTTAAATGCTTTCCAATAGTACCAAATAGGGTAATACCTCTTTAGATTAAAAAAAAAAATTAGGAGTGCCTGGGTGGCTCAGTTGGTTAAGCATCCGACTTTAGCTCAGGTCATGATCTCATGGGTTAAAGCCCCACATCAGACTCTGTGTCAACAGCTTGGAGCCTGGAGCTGCTTTGGATTCTGTGTGTCTCTCTCTCCTTTGTCTCTCTCTCAAAAATAAATAAATATTTTTTAAAAATGTATACATTGGTTTATATATACAATGGAATACTACATGGCAATGAGAAAGAATGAAATCTGACCATTTGTAGCAATGTGGATGGGCCTCGAGGGTGTTATGCTAAGTGAAGTAAGTCAGGCAGAGAAGGACAGATACCATATGT
Organism: Helogale parvula; assembly: GCA_004023845.1. Taxonomy (NCBI): domain Eukaryota; kingdom Metazoa; phylum Chordata; class Mammalia; order Carnivora; family Herpestidae; genus Helogale; species Helogale parvula. The sequence goes on from PJEM01005449.1 coordinate 63,262, forward strand.
TTTCACTCATATGTGAAACAGGAGAAACTTAATAGGGGACCATGGCAGGAGAGGGGGGAAAATGGTTAACGACAGGGAGGGAGGCAAACCATATAAGAGACTCAGGGCGTCTGGGTGGCTCAGTCAGCTAACCGTCTGACCTTGGTTCCGGTCATGATCTCAAGGTTCGTGGGTTTGAGCCCCGCACTGGGCTCTGTGCTGACAGCTGAGAGCCTGGAGCCTGCTTCAGATTCTGTGTCTCCCTCTGTCTCTGCCCCTCCCCCATTCATGCTCTGTCTCTCTCAAAAATAAATAAACATTAAAAAAATTTTTTTAAAGAGACTCTTAAATACTAAGAACAAACTGAGGGTTGATGGGGGTGGAGGAGCAGAGAAAGTGGTGATGGCCATGGAGGAGGGCACTTGTTGGGATGAGCACTGGGTGTTATACGGAAACTAACTTGACAATAAACTATAAACGAAAAAAAACGTGTACGGCCCCCTACTCACTACAAGTAGAATACACTACACTGATCCATCACTTCGTAGAAGCAGGGGTGGGAATCACGCCATTCCCAGCTGTTCACAGGTTTCCCATCTCACACAAACTTACGCTGCCGCAAGAAGCTGGTCCTTACAGTCGTCAGCGAGGTCATGGTTCCCAGGGAAGCCGGGAGCTCCCAGCAACCCGAAGAGCTGTGCGCAGGACAGGCCCACATCTGCCAGCTGCGTCTCCACTTCCTGCCAGCCCCCAATTCCTCCGGGTTCCGAAACCGGTGTATCTGGGAACCCAGTGATGAGCTCCTGCAAAAGGTGGTCCTTCACAGGGAACAAGAATGTTTGTAATCCGTTTAGTGAGGACAGCAGGCACCAGTGAGGCGGCCCCCGCCCAGTCCCACTTATCCAGGATTCTTTCTTTTTTTTTTTTAATGTTTACTTATTTTTGAGACACAGTGAGATAGCATGAGCGGGGAGGGGCAGAGAGAGCCGGGGACACAGAATCTGAAGCAGTCTCCAGGCTCTGAGCTGTCAACACAGAGCCCGATGCGGGGCTCGAACTCATGAACTTCAAGATCACGACAGGAGCCGAAGTCGGACACTCAACCAACTGAGCCCCCCAGATGCCCCAGCAAGGGTCCTCTTGACGGAGAATCCAAGACCCTGCCCTGTAGGTGTCTGATTGAGTCCCAGATTTGAGTCTTGACTCATGTCCATGTGAAGAGATTCCAAAATCCAGGCTCATCCAGGAAGCAATCAGAAGGGACCCACGTGTTAGGTAGTCCTCCATGGCCCCCACTGGAGCCGGCTCCTGGAGGCCACGTTCCTGTCATTCTGCTCCCACAGTTAATAGAAGTTGAGCCTGACTCCCATTAAGTGACAAAATGCACACGGCACATGCGCATTCCAACCCTGCCCTTTCTGAAGAGCGGCAGCGCAGGGAAACAAGAACCAGGTAGTCCTGAGACCAAAAGGCGAACGGGATCATCATTTTTCATGCTGGTGAGAACAACATGGGTTATAGGGGACATAATCATATTTACAAACAACGTGCTCCCCGCCCTGCAGCCATCAGGAGCGCTCGGCAGAGGGCAGGACCGTGGGAAGAACATCTTAGCTCTGAGCTCACGATGCCCAAGGACCCTCCTCTGCCTGTCTCTGCATTTGCAGCCAGGGATGGGCCAGGATGGGGATCTGGAACCCAAGGAAGCCGAGTGACATGGTCTGCAAGTTTGGGGTGCTCTTGGGGAAACCCACTCACTCTCAAGGACATTTGGGCTGGATGAGCAGCCCACAACTCCTAGTGTGGCCAGATAGCAAGGGCATAATGCAAGGGTGGCCAGGATCCAGGATGTGGGACCTAACCTTTAAAATAAACCCACTGGATGGTGCGCCTGGGTGGCTCAGTCACTTAAGCATCCATCTTCGGCTCAGGTCTTGATCTCACAGTTCTTGGGTTCAAGCCCCACATCAGGGTCTGCGCAGAGAACTCAGAGCCTGTAACCTGCTTTGGATTCTGTGTCTCCCTCTCCCACTCTCACTCTGTTTCTCTCTCTCTCTCTCTCAGAAATAAACATTAAAAAAAAAAAAACCTTTTCTTAATAAGATAAGCTCATCGGTATCCTTGGATGAGACCAGACCATGGCTACTTACAGCATCCTCTGCTGACCTCAGTAGCTTGTTTAAGACGCTGGTCTTGTTGGAGGAGTCCTGGGGACACGTCAGCCCCCCGAGGTCCTCCCAGATGCCAGGACACAGGAAAGCCTCCCTCTCAGACAAGCTAGCGTTGAGGCACCTGTCAGTGGTATCCTTCATCAAGAGCTGAAAGGTAAAGGAGAGTGGGAGAGGTGTCACTTAGAAAAGCTCACAGTCACCCTAAGGGATAGGGAACCACAACCAGAAATCCATAGCAATTGGGGCTCCTGGCCGGGTTGGTCAAAAGAGCACATAACTCTTGATCTTGGGGTTGTGAGTTCAAGCCCCACACTGGGTGTAGAGATTACTTAAAAAATAAAGTCTTTAGGAACACATGGGGGAGCTCAGTCGGTTGAGCATCCAACTTTTTGGCTCAGGTCATGATCTCACGGTTCGTGAGTTCAAGCCCCATGTAAGGCTCTGTGCTGACAGAGCAGAGCCTGGAGCCTGCTTTGGATTCTCTCTCCCTCTCTCTATTCTCCTCTCCTGTCTGTGCTCTTTTTCTCAAAAATAAATAAACATTTAAAAAACAAACAAGGGGCACCAAAACCCGGAGGCTACTTCGAATTCTGTGTCTCCCTCTCTCTCTGACTCTCCCCTGCTCACGCTGTCTCTGTCTCTCAAAAATAAATAAATAAACACTTTAAAAATTTATATAAAAAAACAAATAAATACACAAAGTCTTTAAAAAAAAAAACAAAAACAAAAACAGGTGCACTTGGGTGGCTCAGTCGGTTAAGCATCTGACTCTTCATTTCAGCTGAGGTCATGATGTCACAGTTCATTAGTTTGAGCCCCGAGTTGGGCTGTGCACTGACAGCTCAGAGACTGCTTGGGATTCTCTCTCTCCCTCTCATTCTACCCCTCCTCCACTTGCTCTTCCTCTGTCTCTCTCAAAATAAATAAAAATTTAAAATTTAAAAATTAAAATTAAGAAAAAGAAATCTGCAGTGATCAAAATTTCAAAATAAAACAAAGTTCTTTGAAACGCTGCCCGTTTCACTAGCCCAGCTCACAGCAGGGACACAGGTAAAGATTGTAGGAACTTCTTGAGTGGTTTTACCAAAACTGTCCATTTATAAGCTCGTGGGATGCTCTACCTGCTTCAACTCCCAAAAGAACACGTCCTTTTCCAGTTTTGGCAGGTCATGTCCACCCGATTTGGAGCCATTAACTGATCTCTCCAGGCACACAAGGACTTCTATAAGGTCGACAAACAGATGTATCAGCATCCCCTACAGCAGGCTACTCCAAGCCTGAGGTCTACATGGGCCATGAATAACACTGACTGTGGCAAGCGTGTGTTTCAGCAGACCGCGCACAGTACAAGACATTTTAGTATCTCCCGGGGGGAGGAAAACCGAGAAAATATATCGCGATATCATTTTGTGCTTACCAAAGATGCCCGAGGAGGGCATTTAGATTACAGGGGGTTTTACTCCACAAGCAACATGCGTCCTCATTTTCCTACTCACCAGGAGAAGCCAAGAAGCCTCCAGCCCGCCTGGTGCCACTTTGGACACCACTGGTCAGTGGGCGCTCAAACAAAGGCTTTCTAGGAAGGAGGAGGAAGCTTGCCCAACGCCAAGGAGCAGGGCGGGGGGACAAAATGATGATGCACGCATGCGCTCTGGTCCCTTTCCAGCCTGAGCACCGGGACAGCAGACTAGGGCGTGAGTGGTGCTAGGACATTTCCAGAAGGATGCAGTGCTCACTGCGGGTGGGCCACATTTCCAGCACCCCAGGGGCACCCCACAGGGCATAAAACACATGCTTCAGAGGGGACCCTTCCCTCCAGGCTCCACAGAGGCATCAGGGAGGTCAAGTCTGCTTTTCTGTCTATCTCACGCTAGCTCTCAGCAGCAGGTGACAAATGATGCCACGCCAGTTTACCTCGGATGAAACGTAAATGCTGGGCTATCGCGTTGCTGACAGCCCCGTGCAGCAGAAGCAGTCTCTTCAGGGTGGGACACGGGGGCAGGTTTCCAAGAATGTTCTCCAACTTCTGCAGATACAGTAATCTGGGGGCAAAACAAACGAACAAACAAAACGGAATGAAATAAAAAAGACTAGCGCAGGGTGCCAGCGGGAAATTAAAAGTTTCACTCACAGGAAAATACCCCCCTGCTCCAGGACCCGTCCTCACAGCCCAAAACCCCTGGTTCACCGCAGGTGCACAGAGCAGGCTCTTGACAGGCTGGATCGTGGGACTGAATATAGATTAAACATTCTCTTTACCACCAAACAGGAAAGTCTACCCTTACCTAGTAGAAGGTGGCAGAGACAAGAGTTGGAATAAAGCTGCAGTTGAGATTTAAAAGCATCTGCCTGGGGGTGCCTGGGGGGGTTCAGTCAGTTAAGCGTCAGACTTTGATGCAGGTCGTGATCTCACCAGATGGAGCAGAGTCCCACATCGGGCTCCGAACTGACAGTGTGGAGCCTTCTTGAGATTCTCTCTCCTCTCTCTCTCTCTCTCTCTCTCCTCCTCCTCCCCTGCTCATGCAGTTCATGAGTTCAAGGTCACTGCCGTCAACACAGAGCCTGCTTCGGATCCTCTGTCACCAGGGTCTCTCTGCCCCTCCCCACCCCTCACTCAAAGATAAATAAACATTTAAAAATAGGGAAAGGGAGGCAAATCACGAAAGACCTTTGAATGCTGAGAACAAACTGAGGGCTGAAGAGGGAAGAGGAAAGGGGAAGGGGATGATGGGCATGGAGGGGGGCACTTGTGAGGAAGAGCACTGGGTGTTATACAGAAACAACTTGGTAATAAACTATTAATAAAAAATAAAAATAAACTGCATATGCTCAAAAAAACCCAAAAAACATTAAAAAATAATCATGATAAATAAAAGCATTTGCCCAGAAGCCTCCAGTTATTAGGCACAGGAAAATATTTTAAAAAGAGTGTCGAACATCAAGATGTGAGTGGTGGGTGCAGGCCCATCCAAGATGAACTAGCAGGAGCTGTAAGATTCTCGAAGGTCCAGGAAGGATGCCCAGCCAGGCAGCTGGGTACCTGCAGCCGGGGGCAGGGGGCAGAGAGGAGTCTTGCGGGGTCCCCTCCCTGCCTCAGGGGCTCCCTGTTGCACACGGAAGAAGGATGGCTTACTGGGGAAGAGGGGAAACGTCCCAGAGGAGCCACTGGAAAGAGTCTGCAATGATAGGAGCTGAGATTACAAAGCAATGTGGGAGTGAAGAGCCAGACTGGGGGGGGGGGGTCTCACTGTCGGGGAGGGGGCAAGTGTCCCAGCAGGCAGACATGGACCCCCAGGCATCTATGCAAGCACCCAGAATCCTCTGTGGGGTGGAAGGAGAGACCCAGATGCTGCCAGGGGCACCTGTGCCAGGCGCCAGGGGCCACAGCCCAGTGGCAGGTGGCTCATGGCCCCGCCTGGCCCGGTGCCCACGCTGGCGGGCCTCTCCGCATCTCATGTCCTGGGGCAGGAGATCCAGGCAGGAGCAGGCCTGCCTGTAAAGCTGCGCATCCCTGGTGCCCAGGAGGAGGCCAGATGCAGGTGCACAGCACGGGACAGTGCCAGGATCTAAGCCGCAGACACTCACGGCTCATGTCCACACCCCAGGAAACAACTCACCGCAGACACAGATTCACAAGACATGACAGAACCTAGGAGGCCTGTAGGAAACTCCGTGGGCCTGTCAAAGGCAGGATGGAGGGGTGGGAGGTGAGTGCAGGAGAGAGAAGCAGACTCTGGGTGAGGTGTCGGGGACCAGGGCTAGCGCTTGCAAGAAGCCGCTAAGTTTGCCGTGTTCTCACCGCGGCATCTCCCAGCCAGGTCCGCTGCAGTCATCTAAGGGGGCGTGGAAGCCTTCCTTAGAGCTGAAGGCACAGGGCCCCTGGGGGTCCAGTGTGAAGCCTGCAGCAGACCAAGAGCTCAATAACCAGAGAGGTGTCACCAGGGTGGGGAGGTGGAGACTCAGCGAGGCCACAGATGGCCGAGGACAAGGGAGGCTTGCCTAGCGCACATAGCAGCTGGTTGGCACCCCGAGTGGGGGCAGGGAGAGCACCGGCTGTCCACACCTGGTCCTCCGAGGGAGCACAGTCCCTAATGTCTCCGATCCCAGAAGGAGCTAAAAGCCAGAGTTTCCTGGGGCTCTCCTTCCTGTGGGCAAAAGTGCCAGGACTGTGGGAAGTCTGCAGGGCCCATAAGTGACCTGCTCCATCGCTAGTACCGGGGCAACCTCTAAGGTCTAACGGGAAAGCAGATCTTGGAAAGCTAGGTCCTGCTTCCTAACCACGTTCCAGACAAAGCAGGGAGGATGGGAAATGTGTCCAGTTATGCACGTGTATGTCACATAGGTCATGAGAACACGACACGGCCCGTACAATTCTGATCACACAATCCTCCCTTCATGAGGCACAGGGGCCAGTCTCCAAGACCTGCAGTTTGAAATGAATGCTTTTGAGATAACTTTGAGAAATCTTTTGTTCTCTTCCAAGGTGAATCCACACAGGAGTGTAACCAGGTCAAATTACCACAGAGGACAAGGCCCACTGAAGAAAAAGTTCCAGTATGGAAACAGGTTGGACCATCTGCGAGCCAATTCCGCTGACCTCAAAAATGAAGAGGCCAAAGGTCTATCTTTAACAGATTCTGCCATATTTCTGGATCTTACACAAACAGGTCAATGATATGAAATTTCAAAAGAGCCACAAAAACAGGTCCTTATATGAAAGGACCTCTAACATGTCTTTGCTCATTTTTTTTAATGTTTATTATTTACTTTTGAGAGAGAGAGAAAAGAGTGCGAGCATGGCAGGGACAGAGAAAGAGGGAGACACAGAATCCGAAGCAGGCTCCAGGTGCTGAGCTGTCAGCACAGAGCCCGACACAGGGCTCAAACCCATGAACCATGAGATGATGACCGGAGCCAAGGTGGACACTTAACTGACTGAGCCACCCAGGCACCCCTTGCTCACCATTGAATAAATGTCAAAGACGTAACACGTGATACGCAGACACCTTCCCAGACACGTCCCCACCTGGATGGTTTTCTGCATCTGAACAGAACGATGGGATAACTACAAATCATTTGGACGGTCCACTATATAAACCTTGCACCTCCCAGCTGCCGATGGGAAATCCACCGTGGAGCCGCGGTTTTACAGACTTCTTCTGTCACTGTCTCACTGTGCTCTCCTTAACACTCAGGGTTGCTAGCTTAATGAGTAATCAAACAGGAAGATATGTCTTACATCTTTGGAGATGTATGGTTGCTGCTGGGTCCATCCACAGCCAAACTGTCACTCAGGATGAGAAAGAGAGTGTGCAGGGCTTCTAGCACCTTCCGTGGCTCACTTTCATCCACAAACCGATCCCTGAGAGCCTCCAGACCGTGGGCAGCCCCTTCGAGCACCTTCTGAAGCAGGCTGCCCTTTGGCCACTGGTTGAACACCTTCACGTCGAGAAACAAAAGCACTTATTATTAACAATAATGCATTAGAAATGATGGCACGTGCGTGAGAAATATTATTGGAGCCTTCGAGAGGACACACAGCCCATTTTTATGAGGTGGGCAGGTTGGAATGTCTGCGAATTGCCTTACGATTTAATTGCCACTCAGAAATGAGAGAGGACAATTGCCTTATGACTTCATTTCTATTCAGAAATGGGAGAGGACAAATCGCCTTCAATGGGTGCGGGAAGCCCTTTCATTGAGATGCCATTTGTCTTCCCTTCGCCTGCTGCCATTTTGCAAAAGAGAAGGCAAAAACATACATTGCTGAACAGGAGACAGATGCCCTAAAAGTGAAACGGACACATTTGAAATACGTGTCACAGCAGAAACCCGTCACCCTCCTTGACAATTCCGTCGTCAGGAACACAAGGTTACTAGGTGCCGTTCTGCATCATGGCCTCAGGGATGACATTGCTACAGGCAATTGGTACTGTGGTTTATCATCAATGTGAAGCCAACAGAGACGCTCATGCCCATGTCACAAGGCGTGGGGGAAAGCGTCGGGAACAGTGATGCATGCTAAAGGACCCTTCACTAACCATGGGGGCAGGCCGCCAAGACGATGAGAAAAGTGAAGGTGTCCACCTGCCCGTGCTGGTGCTGGTCAGCCCGCCGCTGTCCCTTGACTATTTCAGTGCCATGTACAGTGAGTGCCACCCACTGGATCATCACACCTACATTTCTATAATGATCTTCTATCTGCTATTGGAGATTTTGACCCTTGTCAGTAACACGCATTAGGAAAAAAATAAAGATACGTGTCCTTTGAGGAAAGTGAATGGAGGGTGATTGGGACCCAGGCCCTGCTTCACACCATATCCGCAGCTCCCTGAAAAGCACCACGCCTGGAACTCATTGGGCCTGCGTGGGGAAAGCGAGAGGATCTGTGGGCTTAAAGCTTCAGTTAGTGAGAGCCATGAGCTGCATAGACCTGCTGCAAAAGTTCCGTTGCCATGACCACGCCGTGGCCCTGGCCATGATGCTCCGTCCACACTCACACTTCGTGGTACCCACTCCACCAATATGAAGCCAGGTACTAAAAATGAAGTGGCGCCAGGGTGGCTCAGTCAGGTCGGCCGACTTCGGCTCAAGTCATGATCTCACAGTTCAAGCCCTGAGTCGGGCTCTGAGCTGACAGCTCGGAGCCTGGAGCCTGCTTCACATTCTGTGTCTCCCTCTCTCTCTGACCCTCCCTTACCTGTGTTCTGTCTGTCTCTCAAAAATAAATAAATATAAAAAATAAAATTAAAAAATAAACTTAAAAACAAAAAAGACAAATACTAAAAGTAAATAAAATGGAACGTGAGAGATGGGGAAGGAAAGGGATGCATTCGGGCACTCCGGGAGGGGCAGGGGGGCTCGGCGGCTACACAACACCTGCTTGTAGACTTGCGGCCAGCTGACCGAATGCACCAGGTAGTCTGTGGCTGCCGACCAGCGGGGGTGACAGTCTCCAGGGTGAGCCTCTCGGCCAGCTTCGTCCTCGGAAGTTTGGGTCAAGACGGAACACACCATCTGCTCCAAGGTCCCATCTGTGGGAATCTGGCAACAATATGAAATACATTTACAGGACCACTTTTTTCCAGAATAGTCCCTGCTCAGGATAATACCAGCACCTTGCCAAAGGATGAGCTCTGGGCTTTGCATGACAGGTGAAGCTAACAGGCTGATAAAGTGTCCCTTATGTTGTTGGCGTGCAGGGAAGCCTCTGGAATTCTGTTTTTCACTATTGTCCACAAGCAGTGGGAACAGCGGTTTCTCGGGGTCGAGGACCCTCAAACATTGCTCATCTGTCGTCTCCCCAGGGGCCAGCCTGATTCAAAGGACATCGTGGACGGCCAAAGCCACTTTGCTGGAAACATTTCCCCTTCTGAACAATTCAAACTCAGGTTCTGGGTCAGAAACAGTGTGATGTTTTGGAATCCTATCTCCTTTATTTCTGTAAATGAACTTCTGGGGTGTTTTTTACTTATTTTGAGAGTGTGTGTGTGTGTGTGTGTGTGTGTGCACGAGTGGGGGAGGGGCAGAGAAAGGGAGAGAGAGAATCTGAAGCAGGCTCCACACTATCAGCAGAGAGCCTCCCAGGAACCGTGAGATCATGACCTGAGCCAAGATCAAGAGTCTGACACTCATCTGACTGAGCCTCCCAGGCGCCCCGTAAACAAACTCCTACATGCAGTTTCTGCAACATCACTCTACAAAAGTACTTACGCGTGTGGGAACGAACCACATTCCCGTTACACAGATCTAAAAGAACCCGGGGCCATGTTCCAGAAACTCTCATGATGGCAACGATGAAAAAACATCGAAGTCCTAGGGCGCCTGCGGAGGGGGGGCCCATCAGTTGAGTGTCCGACTCTTGTTTCGGCTCAGGTCGTGATCTCAGATGTGAGATCAAGCCCCACATCCTGTTCTGCTCTGACAGCGAGGAACCTGCTTGGGATTCTCTCTCTCTCCTTCTTTCTCTGTGCCCCTCTCCTGCTCTCATGCCAATACACTATCACAGGTCACCCAGGAGACTGGACGTGAGGGTTCCACAGGGCCAGGAGAGGTGATCAAGCTGTGTTCTCGGTGGGGAGTGGTGAAAGGAAGGGAGAAAGAACCCTCTGTCCTGGGGGCGGCATAATCAGAGGCCCAGAGTGGTGCCCACAATCAGGCAGGCCCGGAGAAGGACCCGGAAGCCATCACAATGCTGGCTGGTGAGGGGCCTCATGTGGAGGGGGAGGCAGGGTAATGGTCCCCCAAGGCGCTCACATGCTAATTCCAGAAGCTGTGAATAGGTTAAACATGGCAGGAGAGAGCGGTGTGGGCAGGTGGCCTGAAGGTTGCTAACCAGCAAACTTGGAGATGGGGAGATCACCTCAGATTATCCAACAAGCCCCATGAAATCACAGGGCTCCATCAGTGTGGGAGGGGAAGGCATTCTAGCCAGAACTGACACATCCTGGGAAAAACTTAGCCCACTATCGCTGGCCTGGGGGAGGGGCCCTGAGCCACAGAGCACAGAGGCTTCCAGAAGCTGGAAAGGCAAGGAAACAGCACCGGGGGATACAGATTTGAGGCCAGGGAGACCCATCTGGGCCTTCTGACTCCCAGAGCCACATGGCAATGCTTGTGTGTTGTGTTGGGCAACAGTGTTGGTGGTAATTCATTCCAGAAGCCACAGGAGATTCCTACCCGTGACATACGCTCTGTGATGTCCCTCGACCATTTTCCTTATAATTCTAATCTCAAAATACTCACCCTTCTTTTTTTTTTAATTAATTTATTTTGAGAGAGAGAGGAGTGAACACACAGCCAGCCAAGGAAACGCAGAGAGACAGAGGGAGAGAGAGAGAGAGAGAGAGAGAGAGAGAGAATCCCAAGCAGGCTCCACGCAGAGCCCGATGAGGAGCTTGAACTCATGAACCATGAGATCACAATCTGAGCCGAAATCAAGAATCAGACACTTAAGCCCCTTAGCCACCCAGACACCCCTCAAAACACTTGCCCTTATAAAATAAGGTTTTATGTAACTTGAGAAAACAGGGTTGTGACGTATGGACATAACAGGAGTAGAATCAGTGCTGGGCCTTTCCTATGGCGTCTACAACAGCGCCCACGAAAGACACCCAAGGGCACAACTCCAAGTCCCCTCGGAGGCAGAAGGTTCAGGAAATTGTACCAGATGTGAGAGAGGAACAGAAAACTGCATCTCCTGGCCAAGCCTAAGACCTGCCAGGCAGAAGGAGTTTTCCAAACCCTTCGCCCCACGGCCGGCAGTGGCTGCACCTGGCTGAGGCCAGTGTGTCCCTCCAGATTCACGACTCAGGCCTATGACCCAAAAGTGAAAGGCAACAATCTCCTAGACAACAGTAGCTCCGTGTCAATGTGAAAAGCGCCAGGAGGGAAGTGACAGGTCGTGAGAACTCAGAAAAATGAGCAAAACCCACGCCCTGAGCACAGACCCGGACCCTAACAGGAGGGCGTAGGTCTTGTCCAAACTTTCAGTGCCTCAACCATGACCTGGGAAAGGCCCTCACCCCGGGGGGCTCCGTGCAGCAAGCTGGGATGGGTATATGGTTCTCGGATCCTGCATCACGCAGAAAAGTCCCCACACACACTCAAAGTGATGGAAGGGAGCCGTGCAGGTGGAGTCCCTTCCGAAACTCAGTGTGGAAAGGGAGGCCCCTATCTGGAGGACTCTCCATCCTCCCATCCCACCCCCCACCCGCCCTGGGAGCACTCTCAAAGGAGCACTCTCACCGAAGGCATCAAGCGTGCATACCTCGTGTAGTTCAGCTGAGTGACTCAGGACTTGTTCCGCATGAAGGTCGTCAAAACCAAATCGGGACTTCAGGTCAGCCTGGACCTTCCGTGGATCCCACACCAGCTTCTTCAGGGACAGTGTATATCCTAACGCTGCAAGACAGCCAATGATGTATACGGTCAGTCGTTTCTGTATTGGGACACGTCTGGCATGATTCAGAAAACGACACCTTGTGCACGTCTACAAGAAGAGTAAAGGAAGGGCAAAGGCGATGCAGACAAGCAGCGGGGAGAAGCCAGCAGAAGCCAGCGCTGGAGGCTCTGACAGCTGGCTGGGATGGCACGTGCCGCTGATGTCAATGATCGCGGAGTTTCCAGAGCGAACAGGACAACCTATCCCAAGAACTTCATGAAACTCAAATCACTGAGTCCCACAATTTCCCTCCTAAACACCTATATCCAGAAACCCGATCGGATGCATGAAGAAAAAGTAATGTACAGCAATACTACTGCATTGGTTTTATGCCGATTAAATACTAAAAACCAACTAAGTATCTAGCATGGGAGGAAAGTTTAAATTAGAGCATATTCACAGCATAAAATACTGCAGTCTTTTTTTTGAGACAGAGAAGGGAAAGTGCATGTGCATGCACACACTCATGAGTGGGGGAGGGACAAAGAGGGGGGACGGAGAACTCCAAGCAGGCTCTGAGCTTTCATCACAGAGTCCAACATAAGGCCCGTGAGATCATGACCTGAGCAGAAATCCAGAGTCAGACACTTAACCGTCTGAGCCCCTGCCAGGTGTCCCAAAACTGCTGTCTTTAAAACCACATTTTTAAAAACTATTTAAGGCCATAGGTAAAAGTTCCCTTACCGGAGTTAATCAAGAAATAAAATTCATTGGGGGGGGGGGTTCACCTGGATGGCTCAGTCTGCTGAGCGTCTGACTTCAGCTCAAGTCACACTGGGCCCTCTGCCATCCATGCAGGGCCCACTTTGGACCCTCTGTCCACCTCTCTCTCTGACCTTCCCCCACTTGCACTCTCTCAAAAATAAATAAACATTGAAATAAAATATTATAAAGTTCATTAGATACCCAAATAATCCAGCAACGCCATCTGGAAATGGCATGCCCAAAAAATAACTCTGAGACCCCCAGGTTTGATGTAATTTCTGTGAGTGGGGCTCAGCGATTACAAACATAAAAGCTTGTAAGTTCCAAGGTGAGCCTTCACCTGAAATCCGGGCAGCGAGACTATTTCAGACCATGATCAACAGGTGTCCGCAGAGTGTCCATATGTGCAGAGGACCACAAAACCATCCACACGTGCATGACCTCTCAGGGCCCTTAAGTTAACGCCATAGTTCTTCAGAAAGGGCACAGTCCTGTCACTTACAGAAAAGGCCCAGCCACAGGGAACTTTAGGAAGGCATTGAAGAAGGACAGAACCCAGGAGTCCAAGACTCCTCATTCTCAGTCTGGCTGTCTTTGCATAAAGGGGTCAAGGTCTGGTTCTGAGATTTTAAGCTAGAATTTGTTATGTATCGAAGGCATTTTCCTCGCCTGGCAAGTTATCCACTACACACCAGGCAAGCGCAGTAATTATCCTATTTTGGGGGGAAAGGAAGCAGCCTCCAGAGTCCCTCAAGGTCCCGCAGCTAGATTTAGTCATGACTCAAACCCAGATCTGATCCCCAATCCTGGGTTGTAACCACTAATCCCTATGGCTTTCAATGTATCAGAATTACTCACAGAATTCTAGAAAGGAGGGGAACACAGTGACACCAGTCACTGATGGGTATAAAACTATAACCGTCTAGAAAGTGAAAGGCAGCTGTATTCTGAAACCCATGGTTGAATGCAGAGCTCAGATTATGTGAATTAACGACTTCAATGAATAACATGTCCGGGTCGTTGGCCCCAAGTCACTGACGGGGCCACGTCCTTCCCCCTTTACCTTTTGTGATCCACTCCTGAGGCAAAGGGGTTTTTCTTGGATAGAAGAAACAGGAGGACAATTTTTAGTTGCCTCAAGGGGGTTGGTAGTAGTGTTCCTCAGCTCTCACTCATTGGCAATTGATAGAAAATTGCTTCTTTTAATTAGATTCTTAGCCGAACTTTCGGAGTCAGTTGTGCGACAAATCTGTTGTTGAAATTCAGATCATGTACGAAAACTTAAGCTGAGGAGTCTGTTATGAGTGAGATCTCGGGGGAGGCTGCAGTGAGGTTATTTTGTGGGTCACCCACCCCCACCCGCACCGCTGGGTTTTGTTCTGAGAGGAGACTAGTGGTTTCCGCTACAGTCACCCGTGGGAGAAGCAAACCGCACATTAATGACTTGTCTTTCCTCTTGCTGAGCTGTGGAGAAGCACTCCTGGGGGGGGAGTGGGCAGGAGGCATCCCTACACGGAGTCACCAGCAGCAGAAAGAACCGGTGTGACTGGGGTGATGGAGGGTGTCATGTTAGGCTGTTCCAAGGAGCCAGAAAAATCTGGAAGGGATAGGAATCTGTGTGTAACCACCTCCTTACATAGGTCAGGAGACAGACTTCAAGAGTCAGGGGCAGGCAGAGAGAACAGGACCCTGGGCTCCTGGCCCCAGGCCTGCCTGCCCCCACCCTACCCCTCCTATCTGTGCCAGCAGCATCTTCGCACAAGGCACATCCAACTGCTGCTCCAGAGTTCTTCTTTGATCTGGCCCGGGATCTCTTTCTGGACCACCTCCTGCCATCACCCACATCCCAGAAACACTGAATGTCAAAGACAATGGGGGCCTTACAAGGCCAAGAGCTTCACATACAGTTCTTCCTGGCCACGCTTCCTCGTGTCTTTGATGAACTAGAACTCATCCTTCTAAACTTCTCCTTGATGCTTTTCCTGAAAGCAATGCCAGATCCCTACTCTGTGGGCTTTGGTTTTTCTTCATTGACGCATCTCTCTCCTGGACCAAACATGACTTCTCTGACAGCAAGAATCATGTATTATTCAGTTTTTTATTCCCACTTGTGGAACAGTTTTTGGTTCATAGAACATACTCAATAAGCATTTACTGAAGGAGAGAATGAATAGATGGATGGATGGGTGGGTGGATGGATAGATGTGTGGGTGGATGGGTGGGTGGGTGAGTGGATGGATAAATGGATGGGTGGATGGATGGACAGATGGGTAAATGGATAGATGGGAGGGTGGATGGGTGGATGAATGGATATGTGGACAGGTGTGTAAGTGGATGGATGTATGGGTGGGTGGGCGGTGAGTGAGTGGGTAGATAGATCAATGGTTGTGTGGACAGGTGCATGAATGGATAGATGAATGGGTGTATGGATGGGTAGGTGGATGGGTGGATGAATAGATGTGTGGGTGGATGAGTGAGTGGGTGGATAGATAAATGGATGGATGTGTGGAGGGTGGGTGGGTGAGTGGATGGATGGATGAATGCGTGGGTAGGTACATAAATGATGGATAGATGAAATGTACAAATTATAACTCCACAGCTTGCTCCATGAATCTCCCTTACAGAAAGAAACAGAAGTAGAGAAAGAAAGAAAAAACTAAAGTATTCAGGTCCAGTTGACAATTCAAGAAATTATACGCCAAACAGAGTTGAATACTGCCTATGGGGGCTGGGAGGTGGGGAAATGGGAAGAGCTGGTCAAAGAGAGCAAACTTTTAGTTATAAGATGAATAAGTTCTGGAGATCTAATGTAAAGCCAGCTGACTATAATCAATAATAGTGTATTGTATACTTGAAATTTGCTAAGAGACCTTAAGTGTTATCACCAAAGAAAAGGTAACTAACTCTGGGAGGTGATAGATGGGTTCGTTAATGCCATCGTGATGCTAACTGTACTATGTACACGTGTCTCAAACTGTCACACTGTACACTTTAAACACATACCATTTTATTTGTCAACACAAAATATTCTTTTTTCTAAAAAAAACTTTTATTTATTTTTTTCTTTTATAGTTTATTGTCAAGTTGGCTTCCATGTAACACCCAGTGCTTATCCCGAGAAGTGCCCTCCTCCATGCCCATCACCCCCTTCCCCTCTCCCCCTCCCCCTAAAAAATGTATTTTTGAGAGAGAAAGAGAGAAAGGGCACATGCGTCCTAGGAGGGGAGGGACAGAGAGAGAGTAAGAGAGAGAATCCCAAGCAGGCTCCATGCTTGGTGCAGAGCCCGACACGGGCTGGTTCCCACAAACCTGGGCTCATGACCTGAGCCGAAATCAAGGGTCAGACGTTCATCAGACTGAGCCACCCAGTTACCCCCTAAGTAAAATAAATCTTCAATGAAAAAAAAATGCAAGAAAGAATACCGTGGGTCAAGACTAGAGCTAAGCAATCCCAACCCTTTCCCTGCGGAAGGGCTTTGTTCATTCAGCTAGTGAGCTTTCCAAACCCACAGCCACATACCGCGTCTCATCAACCTCACCATTTTTCAAATATTTCTCCCAAACAGGAGCAGAGGAGAGAGAAAAGATTCAAATCACAGAACCAAGGATAGGTCTAACCTCAGAAGACATCAAATTAAAGAATTCTAGGGGCACCTGGGTGGCTAGTCAGTTGAGCGTCCAACTCTTGATTTCGGCTCAAGTCATGATTTCAAGGGATCAAGCCTTGTGTTGGCTCAGCACTGAGCATGGAGACTGCTTAAAATTCTCTCTCCCTCCCTCTCTCTCTTTCTCTCCCTCTCCCTCTTCCTCTGTCTCTCTCTCTCTCAAAATTAATAAGTAACCATCTTTTTAAAAAGAACCTTAAAATCACATATTTCCTAATTTAAAATAACCCGTTTATCAGACATGGCCACAGACTTTCGACAATGGTGGAAAGTCAAATGCAGTTTTGGGCTCCAAATTTCCAGTCTCCTTCTACTATGTATTCACAGGAATAATGAGATACTTTTTCCATTTGGCATTTTCATCAAATCATTTTTCGAACAGCATTTCAGCTCTATGTAGGTCACTAGGGAAAACACTTGGAATTTCACACACGCTCTTGGTGGCACCTACCCGGGGTGGGCACTCCACGCTCCTGCAGGAATGTCAGCGTCGAAATGGTCACATTCAGCACCACCTCAGAAACCGCGGAAAAAGTGTGGTTGAGGGGCAGCCAGTCTAAATCTTCCAATGTTGCTAAAGAGCTGGAATGAAAATAAAACCAAAGCAACATGAGTGGGCTCAGCAAAACGGGCTGCACAGACTCACACTTGCCCACCAGCCAGACCCCAGCCCTTTGCAGAACGTGGCCAACCAGGGACACACAGGCAGGCATTCACTGTGGCTTCAAATGCCACCCTACGCCCTACACTCCCTGGGCTGGGGACTAATGGTCACCTGGAAAAGCCAGCCAGACCTGTCATCTCAGCAAAGAAATGGGCGGGCAGGCTGGATGCATCAAGTTCAGATCATCGGTTTAAAATTTGGAGGTGGCCTCTTGGAACACCTCGGACCCCAAACCCCCTTCTGAGCATGTCACGGGCACATTAAGGGGTTGCCAACCCGTTTCACAGAACGAGACGCTTCAGGGAATCTGCATATAAATTGTGCTCACTTTATTCTTTAAATATCAATATTTTATAAGTAATTATAGGGACATCTGGGTGGCTCAGTTGGTTAAGCATCCAACTTCGGCTAAGGTCATGTCTCACAGTTCGTGGGTTCGAGCCCTGCGATGGGCTCCGTGCTGACAGCTCAGAGCCTGGAGCCTGCTTCAGATTCTGTGTCTCCCTCTCTCTCTGCCCCTCCTATGTTCATGTTCTATCTCTCTCTCTCTCTCTCAAAAATAAATAAACATTAAAACAATTTTTTAAATGATCATTTAAAAGGGGTGCCTGGCTAGCTCAGTCAGTGGAGTGTGACTCTTGACCTTGGGGTTGTGGGTTCAAGACCCACGTTGGGTGTGGGATTACTTACAAGATAAAATCTTTAAATAATAATAATAGTAACAGTAATAATAATTAAAATGGTCATTTGAAGACTACAGGAGTATAGGAAGTGTTAAGGATGTAATGTTAAACTGCTTCGATCAGGGGCAGTGGGTTCTAGACAACTTGACTGCACTCATATAAAATATTTACACAAGTACACAAGGAGCTCGCACAGGGACCCGAGAGTCCCAGCCACTTCAGGGTGCCACGATTCTGGATTTTTTTCTTGCATCAAATACGAGATGTACCCAGAGATATAGATTCCCCTATGAACAAAAGTGAAGAGAAAAAACCCAGCAGGCCTATCGTTGGTTAGAGTTTTCTCTTGCACTTACTCCAGCGCTGCCCGGAGCAGGTGTACGCCCCCACGGATCCGGTCTTCGATGCCAGTGTCCTGTGCATACAGTCTCGGCAGCAGAAGTAGAAAATCCCAGATGTGGGGCTGCTGATGGAGCTTTTCCAATTTCGAGATCACCTCCTCAGTCCTGTTGAGGTCCATCTGATGGAAAACAATACCAAGAGTCTCTCTCTTACGTGTTGTTAATATTCACAACAGTGGGACTAGGTTGGCTGCTGGCAATGTTGGCCAAAGAGGCTCGTGTCTGGGACGGAACAGACAAGATTGGAAAGCCTGTCCGTCAGGTTGGGATTTTAAATAGTGTAAAAATGGGGGCGCCTGGGTGGTTCAGTCAGTTAAGCTTCCGACTTCGGCTCAGGTCATGATCTCACAGTTTTTTAGTTCGAGCCCCTTGTTGGGCTCTGTGTTGACAGCTCAGAACCTAGAGCCTGCTTTAGATTCTGTGTCTCCCTCTCTCTCCGCCCCTCCCCTGCTCACGCTGTCTCTCTCTCCTTCAAAAATAAACATTAAAAAATAAAAACAAAAAAGAAGATAGAAAAAGAAGTATTCGAAAAATAAAATAAAAACCAGTGCTTTGAACTTAACCAGTATATCTCCGGAGACAAAGTTTCAGATTTTTGTTAAAATACTTACCGCTAACAAACCAGAGCCATGAGAAGAATCTACAATAAAAGAGATTTCAGATATTAGTTTAATAAGCAATCAGAGACCATTTGCTGAGCACCTATTTTAGGTCTCGAATCGAGTCACCTATCACAAACCCTGGCCCCAAACATGAGGACACTCAGACTGAAGGATAAGTCTGAAGGAAACAGTCACTTTGGGTTTCCAAAGCAAGGGAATGGTAAATAGATGGCCGAAAAATGATTTGACTGGTTAAGTAAATCCCAGTAATTTGTCAAACAGGTATTTATTACACTATCAGTCTCTGATGCCACAGGCATTTCGAGCCTCGGGACAGGACAGAGAGGAAGAGGAAAAAGGAAGAACTTGTAGGCAAGAAAAGTGAAGTTCATGGCTTTTCGGGTTATACGGGGACTCACACTGGGACGTGATAGAAAACACACAGATTCGCCTCTCCCCTCGGCTCTGGCACCAGATTTCTGGGGTCATGGGGTGATGTGGGCAGCCTTTGTTCTATTTGGTCTTGGTCCCCAGTTCCTGACAGGTGAGCTTCGTAAGACTTTGGAAATTTCTAGAATGATGAAAGTGTCTCTTGTGTGCTGATGAGATGCGCAGGGGCTGGGGCCCCCAGAGAGGTCAGGATGGGGGCTGCCCTCCCCCAAGGAGGGTGACTCTGGGGCTAGGACTGTCCTAGATGTCCAGGGAGGGGAGAGGGCTGCAAACTGAGCCAATCCCCGACTGCCAGTGAGCTCACCAGTTACACCAACCCTAATGGAACCACCATAAAACCCTCCAATGACAGACAGGGTTGGGAGTGCTTCTGGCCAGTGAACACTTCCACATGCTGGGAGAGCAGACACCCCAACTCAACAGGGATGGGAGAACCTTCCAGACCTGGCCCCAAGTGCCTCTTCCTCTGGCTGTTCCTTTGTACCCTTTACAGTATCTTTTAAACTTTTTTTAAATTTTTTTAAATGTTTTTATTTATTTTTGAGAGAGAGAGAGAGAGAGCATGAGCAGGGGAGGGTCAGAGAGAGGAGACACAGGATCTGAAGACAGGCTCCAGGCTCCGAGCTAGCTGTCAGCACAGAGTGCGATGCAGGGCTCAAATCCGTGAGATCGTGACCTGAGCCGAAGTCAGACGCCCAACCGACTGAGCCACCCAGGCGCCCCAAGAGTGTGTTTTACAATAAATCCATGAGTATCTCTCGGAGGTCTGCGGGCAGTTCCAGCAAATTAATCAAACCCGAGGAGGGGTCATGGGAACCTCCGATTTGTAGGGAATTCCTACAAAAGTGTGGGTATCTGGGGGCCCACTACCTGCAACAGGGAATCCGAGCAGGGCTGCGGGGGACTGAGCCCCCACCCTGTGGGCGGTGCACTCAAAGATAGTTGCATCAGTACTGAATTAGGCTGTAAAGACACCCAGCTGGTGTCTGGAGAATTGGGGAAACGTTTAGAATGGAAACCCGCACGTCTGAGTGACAAGCGTTCCGTGCGACAGGAAGGACAGGCCACGGAAAATTGCTAGGATTGCAGCAGACTGAACACAAGGTGGAGATAAAGGCTCATCTGGGTGGAAAAAATTAGTTCTGTTTCACAGAATACTGAAAACCAGATTTTATAGGACCGCCTGGGTGGCTCAGTAGGTTGAGGATCCAACTCTTGATTTCAACTCAGGTCGTGATCCCAGGGTCATAAGATAGAGCCTTGCATGGGGCTCTGTCCTGAGCATGGAGCCTGTTTCGGGTTCTCTCTCGCTCTCTCTCGTTCTCACTCACTCTCTCTCGCCTCTCCTCTCCTCTCCTGCCCCCTCTCCATGATTCTCATTCTCTCTAGAAATAAATAAATAAATAACGTTTAAAAAAAAAAAACAAAGAAAAGAAACATTTGAGGCAGGAACCTAGAGTTGCTGGATTTCACAAATAAAAACTCACCATGTCAGGTTAAATTTGAATGTCAGATAAACAATGAATATTTTTTCACTGTAAGTACGTCATTTTGGAGACTCACTAAAAACTTGTGTACTGTGCGCCCGAGATTCAAAGTGAGCTCAGATAAAATGTACTAACACTTGATGAAGAGGGGGGAGGAGAGGGGGAGTGGGCAGGACTGCCGTGGTCCCAGTTCACGAGACACATTCACAGGCAGGGCAGGCTAAACGGCAGGCGCCCAGTGGCCTCTCACAAGGTCGACGCCTCCCCTCAGCTGAGCCAGGCTCTCTGAGCTCCGTTTCCATTGCTCTTTCTCTATCCTGGATTAACACGTAAGAGCAGAGCCACATCGGACATGGGCGTGCTTGTCATGAGCAAAGGTAACTGGCCCTATAACCCAGAAGGTTTGTCTTCAGAGCAGGCTAACCATTTGATTAGCCCCTGGGAGGCTCAGTTGGTAAAGCACCTGCCTTCAGCTCAGCTCAGGTCATGATCTCACAGTTCAAGCCCCGCGTCGGGCTCTGTGCTGATGGCTCGGAGCCTAGAGCCTGCTTCCGATTCTGTGTCTCCCTCTCTCTCTGCCCCTCCTCTGCTCACACTCGGTCTCTCTCAAAAAAAATTAATATTTTTAAAACAATTTTTTATAAAGAAACCGAATCATCAAAGACCTTGGGATGCCTGGGTGGCTCAGACAGTTAGACATCCACTCTTGATTTGGGCAGAGGTCATGATCTCACAGTTCACGAGTTCCAGTCCCGCAGTAGGCTCTACTGCAGGTGTGGAGCCCGCTTTGGATCCTCTGACACTCTCTCTCTATCTCTCTCTGCCCCTCCCTGCTCGCTCTCTCTCAAATTAAATAAATAAACTTAAAAAGAAAAAGACCTTAAAGTGTCACTAATGTTGAATGCCCAATCCAACTCAACCAGAAGGAGGGGGAAGGAATCAGGAGTGTAAGAGTGTGTGTGTGTGTGTGTGTGTGTGTGTGTGTGTGTGTGTGTGGGTGTGTGTGTATGTGTGTGTGTGGGTGGGTATGAGTGGAGGGGAGCAGGGATGGGTTGTGTCCCCTCTCACACCCCATCCCAGGCGGCCCACCCTCACGACCAGCCCACAGCTGTGCCTCCTGCACAGAGGGTGCACCTCCTACTGAGCCCCGCAACATGGGACAAAAACGGAGAACTAGCCTTTAAATAGGATTTTTAAGGACACTCTAGTTTTCTGTGGGGCCCGCTCAGCCTGGGTCCAGGTCGGGGACAGACAGTTAGAGACGACTTGCCTGGACGCTTGGATCTTCCTGCCCAGAGTTCCCGTAAGACTTTTGCCTTGCCCACCACGTCGTAAATTTCCTCGGCAAGGCCCTGCATCTCCTCCAGAAAGGCCAAGTCGTTGACCTTTTTGGGACAGCCAGCTGCAGCCCCGAACCTGGACAAACTTGAAATAAGGGAAATAAGCACCATGAACATCATTCTGTGCAGGAGGCCATTTCCTCGCAGTCTCGCAGGTTCTTGGCACCGAGTGCCGACGCAACGTCCACTGAGCTGGCACGTGTTAATGCTCCCACCCACCTGCCCTGGGACCCTCTGTCCTTGACCTTCATCTGGAAAGCAAAATGTCATTTTTACAAACACATCTGCCAATCAAAAATTACAAAGTTGTCCTCAATCTCCGTTATCCGTGACGCTTAACCACTGTATGTGGCTATTGGTGGCCCCACATTTCCCTCGCGCAGGACGCCCCGTGAGAGGGGCTGGGGACCGTGTCTCCATGACCAGCCCAGGCCCAGGCCCCACATGGAGGACACAAGAGGGAGGTGAGCCGGTGCGCCTCCCAGCGGTGGTTGAGCCGACCAGGCGAGAAGCTGGGGAAAGAGTGGAAAGGCTGAGTGTCCCAGAAGGTGCTCAGGCAGGCCGGGGGGGAGGCCAAGTCCCCCCCCCCCATTCTCTCAGGCTGACATCTGGAAGACAAAATGGCCCAGCAATGGAAAGACTGGGGTCCAAGGGTGTATCCGCTGGAGACCACGGGTGCAAAGGCCCAGCGATGGGAAGGGGCTGAGGGGTCAGACAGGGAGAGAGACACAGACAGAGAAGGGGAGAGGGGGAGGCAAGAGAATGAGACAGAAGTGTGTGGTGTGAACACATGAGGCCACATGATGGTCCCGGGCGGGACCCTGCGTGGGCACTAGACCAGGGGGAGCCAGGACAGGGTTCACCAGGGACAACGGGGTCTCATTTCAATTTCAGAAGAGACCTCTGGTCGTGGGGTCAGGCAAAGTCCACGAAGACAGGGTGGAAAGGATGGTCAGGCTTTGAAAGAAGGGGGTGGGGGCGTCCGGGGGGCTCAGTTGGGTAAGCGCAGACTGGCTCAGGTCATGATCTCACAGTTCGTGGGTTCAAGCCCCACGCTGGCTCTGGGCTGATGGCTCAGAGCCTGGAACCTGCTTCAGATTCTGTGTCTCCCTCTCTCTCTGCCCCTCCCCTGCTCATGCTCAGTCTCGCTATCTCTCAAAAATAATAAATATTTAATAAAGGAAAAAAAGAGAACGAGGGAGGTAAACAGACTCACATACATCCCTCTGGGCCTTTAAAGAACTCAAGGTGACATCGCTTTATTTTCTGCATTTCCGAGGCCTTGACAACTGGCTGCTGACCGCTGGCCCTGGAGGGACAGCCCCTCCCAGGGTGACCCCATTCCCTAGGGATACCGAGGGCTGGTCCTGTTATGATTTCCACGTCTGCATGTCTTACACACCTGACAGAACAAATCTCCGGCCCCACGGAGAGGGGCTTTGGGGAAAGGGAGGCTGTGGGACGTCCAGGGTAGGGGTGCGCAGGGGGCCTCCGCCCCAGGAAAGCAGGACAGCTGTACAGTGCGGGACGTGGAGGTTTCACTGAGGCCCTCGTTCACAATGCCCCGTGGACACCAGGACAGAAGTCAGAGACCCCTTTCCAAGGGGGGCTGCGGTGGGCTGGATATTCAGGCTGTTGTCCCATTTTCCATTGGGATGTTCGCTATTTGGGCTTTAAACTAGCATCCATTCGTCACACTTGTGAGAAACATTTTCTTGAGTCGGTTGGTTTGTTTAAGTAAGTTTTACACCCAGCATGGAGCCCAATGTGGGGCCTGAACTCACGCCTTTGAGATCAAGGCCTGAGCTGACATCAGGAGTCTGACACTCATTCAACCCAGATGCCCCTCTTCGGGTTTTTATTTGCATTTGATTTGATTTGATCTCATTTCATTTCATTTTTAATTTTTATTATTTTATTGTTTATATATTTTTAATTGCTTATATATTTTATATATTGTTTTTGAGGGAAAGGGAAAGCAGGGGAGGGGCAGAGAGAGAAGGGGACAGAGGATCTGAAGCAGGCCCTGTGCTGTCAGCAGAGACCCCGATGTGGGGCTTGAACTCACAAACCATGAGATCACAACCTGAGCCAAAGTCAGATGCTCAAACGACTGAGCCGATTGAGCCGCCCAAGTGCCCCATGCCCTTAATTTTATTTTAATGTTTTCTTTTGTTTTTTTTTTTTTTTTTGAGAGACAGCAGGAACAGGGGAGGGTCAGAGACAGAGGGAGACACAGAATCCGAAGACAAGCTCCAGCTCTGAGCTGTCAGCACAGAGCCTAATGCAGGGCTCAAACCCACGAACCGTGAGCTTATGACCTGAGCCAAAGTTGGACGCTTAACCGACTGAGTCACCCAGCTGCCCTGCCTTTAATTTATTTTAGCTTTGAATAATCTTCCTGCTAGCAGACAACAGACATAAAATACATAAACTCCTAGGACCAATTCCCAGAGAACGGATAGATGAGTGACCACACGTGTCTCTGAAGAAGCTTCCTGTGGACTTTAATAACAGGGCCCTGGGAGGTGCTCCCTGGGAGGGGGTCAGAGTGGAATGAGCAAAGGCACCAGCAGGTAAGCTGCTCACCCAGAATCTGCATCTGGGTCCCAGGCCTCCCAGCTGTCCAGACGCCCGTGTCCATGCACTAACCTCTCACATGGGAAAATACACACTGAGCAATTCTAGTTCGAAAAGGAGAACAAAATTGCTATCTTCTTCTTAACTATAGATATATATCACCTATGGAGGGAAGATTTTTTTTTTACTTCTCCCCACATCTGAAACTCGCCCTGTCCATTCAATCTATAGCTAGTCTCAAATTCAGTGGGATTTTTTTTTAATTTATTTTAATGTTTATTTAGTTTTGAAAGAGAAAGAGACAGAGACAGACTACGAGCAGGGTAAGCGCAGAGAGAGAGGCAGACACAGAATCCAGAACAGGCTCCAGGCTCCGAGCTGTCAGCACAGAGCCCGACGTGGGGCTCAAACCCACAAGCCGTGAGATCATGACCTGAGCCAAAGTCAAACGCCCAGCCCGCCGAGCCATCCAGGCACCCCAGGGGGAATTTATTTTTAAGCAGTAAGGCACAACAGACTTAAAACAGGAAATCATTTCACAAGCTGCTGGGGTGTGTTGGAGGGATCAGGGGTCCCGTCACATGTAGCACATCCAGGAGAACACAAAACTGAAACTGGGGGCATTATTCCTGATTAGAGAGTTGCAGAGCCTCCGATATTTTGTTCGATCCCAATTCCTGCACTTTACAAATTAGGGAACACCGTGACCACAAAGTAACAGTTGTCAGCAGGTAAATCTGCCATGAAATAACATCAAAGCTTGTCTGATCCCTCCCTCGGACACGGTCACTTGACCCGTCATGAGGTCAGAACAGACCCAACAACCCTGACACGTGAGTAAAAACCAATTCAAGCCCCTTCAGGGCACAGTCCAGTTAGACACGGAGGAACGAGGCCCAGAGAGTCTAAGTGGATTTGCTGAAAGTCCAGGCAGTGACGCAGCCAGGCCCACACAGCCACACGCTGGATGTCACCTGTCACCTTCCCTCACACTCCGTGGAAACCTGACCTCTTCAAGGGCGGCCTTCACCTTGAGTGAGGTCAACCACAAGAAAGCACTTATTACTTGTCGTGTCCTCGTCCGAAAGGATTCAAAGGAAGTTTGGTTCCACCCACGTTGTTGCAAATGCCAAGACGTCATCCTTCTTCATCGCTGAGTCGTGTTCCACTATACGGAACTAGTGTATGACGCTCAGCAAGGTAGGCCAGTCACAGAAAAACATCCTGTGATGATCTCACTCTGCTGTGGAATTTGAGAAACACAGCAGATGAACACAAGGGAAGGGAAGGGAAAATCGAATCAAAACAGAGAGGGAGGCAAACCGTAAGAGACTCTTAGATACAGAGAACAAAGTGGGAGGTTGATGGGGGTGGGGAGAGGGGCTAGAAGGGTGACGGGCATTAATGAGGGCACCTGTCGGGACGGCCCCGAGTGTTAGAGGTAAGTGATGCACCGTTAAATTCTCCTCCTGAAACCAATACTACACTGTGCGTTAACCACCTTGAATTTAAATTTAGAAATTAAGTAAATAAATAAAGGGAGCCTTGGACTCTCTCCTGGAAATGTGCAGCATCCCACTATGGAAATTGCTGTAATGATGAACGACTTACATGTTCTTTTCCCAACTACTATTTCCAAAGTACCTTGACATCCGTAAGAGCAGATCATGAACCACGACTGGCATGAGAAATGTTTACGGTGGGAAATATACATAGAGAGTCCCGGGATTAAACAAACACTGACGTGTGAGTGTGCACACGCCTGTGAGCAGATGTGAGAGAGGGCGTGCGAGCGGCCCCAGCCAGGTCCCAGAACCTGGGATGTGGGTGGAGAGACAGTGCTGCCTTCCCAAGTCCAGGTCTGTCTTTGGGCCGTTACCAAGGAATGCTTGACCTTAGGAGGCATAGAAGGAAGTCGGGGTACAGCAGGTCGTGACACTCAAGAAAACACCAGCTGGCCAGTGACTGAACTCCTTTCTCAGCCCTCACACCGCTAATGAAGCCGCCCTCTCAGGGCCTCCAAGGCACTCACCGGGTTCCAGAAAGGGCTTCCGTGTGTCAGAAATAGGAAAAGCGCTCAGGCCCACCCCTTAGTTCCCGAGGAGGAAACTGAGACCCACTAAACGGCCCCGGAGTCACTGTTTCTCCAGCAGTGAGTCCCTCGGAAAATTCTCTTTCAAACAGGATCCTGGGGCCCCTGTGTGGTTAAGCATCTGACTTTGGCTCAAGTCACAGTGTCACGGCTTGTGAATTCAAGCCCCATATTGAGCGAGCCCCGCCTGGGGTGAGCTTAAGCCCCACTTTGGGATTCTCTCTCTCTCCCTCTCTCTGTCCTCCCCTGCTCATGGACACACTCTCTCTAAATAATAATAATAAATAAACAAACAAATAAACTACTGGGATGTCTGGGTGGCTCCATTGGTGAAGCATCCAACTCTTGGTTTCACGTCAAGTCATAATCCCAGGGTCATGAGACTGAGCCCCATGTTGGGCTCTGTGCTGACAGTGTGGAGCCTGCTTGGGATTCTCTCTCTCTCTCTCTCTCTCTCTCTCTCCCCCTCCCTTGCTTCTACAGACTCGAGCTCAAAGGCGCACACTAACACACACACACACACACACACACACACACACACACACACACGCTCCCTCTCTCTCTCCCCCTCTCTCTAAATAAATAAATAAATAAACATTAAAAAACAACTGCCAATAAAATAACTGTTAAAAAAAGAACTTCTCTTGAAATCTAAATTGAAATTCTCTTCAGCAATAAGAATGAACCACTGGCACATAGAACAAGACAGATGGACAGATCTTGAGAGCGCCACACTCAGTGGGAAACAACGAACCCATCTCCTAAGGTTACATTCTACCTAAGTTGTCTTATGTGACCTCACACAAATTTATCTAAATTCTGTATAATAATACATTATGTAATTTGTGTATAATTATAGCTCAAAATGAGAAGAGTATGGAAGCATAGGACACACTAGTAGCTGCTGGGGACAAGATGGGGACAGAGGGGTGAGCTTGGCTATGTAGGGAGACCGTGAAGGGTTTTCTGTGCATTGATCAAACTGATACAAGATATTGATTGAACATGATCAAGATATATACCAATTGTGATGGTGGTTCCATGAACCTATACAAGAGATCAAATTGTATATCACATACACACACACACACGAGTCCATGTAAAACTGATGGAAACAGACTAAGACCTGGAGTCTACTTAATGATGTTGTACCAATGTCGATTTCTTAGTTTTGATATTATACTAGAGTTATCATTCACTATTTGAGGAAACTGAACTCAATGTACTATTTTACAACTTTTTAAAGTCATAATCACTTCAAGATGAAAGTTAAAAAATAAAGTCAATAAGTAAATGACAAACTCAGGTAAGAATATGTACAACAGCTATCACAAAAGATTTAGCTCCTTATTATGTAAAGAGCCTGTGGAAATCAAGAAAAATAACGAACCAAGAGAAATATGGACAAAGAACATGAATAAATATTTTACAGGGAAAAGAAGTATAAATTGCACATGGAGATATAAAAATAGGTCTGCCATCCCTATAATAAGAAAAATGCAAATAAAATTGCACTGATAGATTATTTCTTGTCAGCAAATTGATGAGAGGAGGCACCTGACTGCCCCACTAGGTAAAGCATGTGACTTCTTATCTCAGGGTTGTGAGTTCAAGCCCCACACTGAGTGTAAAGCCTACTTTAAAAATGAAATGAAATGAAATAAAACATAAAATAAATAAGGAAGCTGATAAGAAATCAGACTGACTTTGAAATCTGCTTCTGGAAATCACTCCTACACATACTCATACCCTAGTATGAAACAACAGAAGTCGTTCACAAAATACAGCAAAAAGGTAGAGTTAATAAATCAATAATGTAGAAAAGTGTAATAAAAAAATACTCAGTTTACATAAATAAAGGCAATAAAGAGGAAAAAGAGAGAACAGAAGAGACAACAAAAGCAGAAAGTTAGTCTTAGAGTGCTTGGTTGGCTCAGTCGGTTGAGCATCAGACTCTGGGGTTGGATCCCGGGGTCATGAGATCAAGCCTCAAATAGGATTCTGTACTGGGTGTGAAAGCATGCTTAAGATTCTCTCCTTCTCTCTCTCCATCTCTCTCTCTCCCTCTCTCAAATAAAGAAAGCAAATGCCAATACATAAATTCAATATATTAAATATGAGTAGTGGCTTTGTTAAAAGGCAAAGATTGTCAGACTGGAAAATAAAGCAAGAACCAACTAAATGCCTTCTAAACTTTAAATGTAAAGATACAGATAGCCCAAGAGTAAAGAGATGGAAAAAGACACATCATGAGACACTAATCTAAAGAAAAGTACAGCATCTACATAAAGATCAAAGTAGACTTCAAAACATTGACTATGACCAGGGATAGAGACTACATATCATATATAGTATAGTGTGTATTATGTATATTATGTGTTGCATATGTAATAAAATACACTATATGCATAATAGATGTCATTGTATAGCACCATTAGGTCATGATAAATGGATCCATGAAGAAAATAAAACAGTCTGAATGTGTATCTGCACTAACACCAGAGCTTCAAAGTAAACAGAGCAAAAACCAAGATAACTAAAAAGAAAAGTAGAAAAATCCACAATTATGATTGGAGATTTCAGTTCCT
The DNA here is from genome assembly GCA_004023845.1 of Helogale parvula. Lineage (NCBI taxonomy): Eukaryota > Metazoa > Chordata > Mammalia > Carnivora > Herpestidae > Helogale > Helogale parvula. The sequence continues at coordinate 92,612 of PJEM01005449.1, forward strand.
TTCTTGACAATTTATCGAACAAGTAGACAGGACATCAGTAAAGATGTTGAAGATTTGAACAAATCCCACCCCGCAGCAGAAGGCAAATAAATCGTTTCCTTGGGTTCATATTAAATATTCATCTAAGGAGACCATATGCCAGGGCTGTAAAATGAGCCTCAACAAAGTTAAAAAGACTTAAATCACGTAGAGTTCTCTGGCCACAGAGGAATTACATATATGTTTAGTAATAAAAAAGGTCTAAGGAAAATCTTCAAATATTTAGAACTTAAGCATCTAACCTACAAATAACCCATGAGTCAAAATAGGATCCACAATGGCAATCAATTAATATGTTGAACTTAATGCAAATGAAAATACATCATATCAAAATTTATGATGGCCGAAAGCACCGTCCAGGAAGAAATAGGAAGCTTTTAATCTTTCCATTATACAAGGTCTAAAATCAATGATCTTAAGGTTGATCATAAAGAAAGTAGATTGGTGGCTCAGTTGGTTAAGTGTCCAACTTCAGCTCAGGTCATGATCTTGCAGTTTGTGGGTTCGAGCCCCGTGTTAGGCTCTGTGCTGACAGCTCAGAGCCTGGAGCTTGCTTCTGATTCTGTGTCTCCCTCTCTCTCTGACTCTCCCCTGCTCATGCTCTGTCTTTCTCTGTCTCTCAGAAATAAATAAATGTTAAAAAAAATATTTTTAAGTAGATTAAGGGGGGCCTGGGTGGCTCAGTAAGTTAAGCATCCAACCCTTGATTTTGGCTGAGCTAACCTCGAAGCCTGCTTAGGAGTCTCTCTCTCTCCCTCTGCTCCTTTTCCCTGCTCTCTCTCTCTCTCTCTCTCTCTCTCTCTCAAATAATTTTTTAAGTAGATTAAGAAGAACACAGGGGTGGGGCGCCTGGGGGGCTCAATCAGTTAAGCATCTGACTTCAGCTCAGGTCATGATATCTTGGTTTGTGAGTTCGAGTCCTGAGTCGGGGTCTGTGCTGACAGCTCGGAGCCTGGAGCTGCTTCAGATTCTGTGTCTCCTTCTCTCTCTGCCCCTCCCCTGCTCACACTTGGTCTCTCCCTCTCTCTCAAAAAATAAACATTAAAAAAAATTTTAAAGGAATCTCAACACTTGCCCTGCATCATATACAAAAATTAACTCAAAATAGATTATATCCAAAGCTATAACCATAAAACTTCTAAAAGAAGGAGAAAAACTTCTTTCCTTACTGAGATCTTCGCGATTTTCAATGAGGTAAACATAGCTGTTTAAATAAAAAAATTTAAGAAAAGAAAAGAAAGCTGACGCCTTTCAAAAGACAGCTCAGAAACTGGCAGAGAATATTTACCATGTGTCTTTCTGATAAAATACTTGTAATCAGAATGTGTAAAGAACACTAAGGATTCAGTGAAAACAAAGATTAAAATGTAACAATTAACTGTAAAAAGAATTGACCAAACACTTTGCCCACACACAGTTCAAATGGCCAATAAACAACAAAAAGACGCTCACCATCTCTCTTAGGGTTCTGGACCCAATTCCAATGTGGGCAGGTCCCCCCTCACACACAGCCCTTGCAACACCAGGCAACTTTAGGACACCAGCAGAGTGTCCAAACATTCAACAGACCTCTGACGCCACCCGCCCGGAGACCCATCAAACCCCAAGGGTGAAGGGCTCAGTCCCCAAGCACTGCCCCTCCCCCACTTGAGCCGCCAGCCGCCAGCCTATCGCTACTGTCACCTGTGCCTCCACCGACCTTATACAGATTGGAGGCTCCAAGGCCTCCTCTTTAGTTTGATTAATCGCCCAGACGGGAGCTCCTGACTGGCTCAGAAGAAAGGGTTAAAAGTTTGAGCCCCATGGTTGGGTGTAGAGATTACTTAAAATAAATGTTAAAAAACTTAAAACAAATTGCTAGGATGGCTCACAGAACTCAGGGAAACACTTACATTATTAAAGGATGATGGCCGAGGTTATGAATCAAGTTAGTTGGAAGAGCGGCTCAGAACCAGGTCTGGGGCCGGGGCTAGGAGCGCCCACGCCTCCCCAGGTACCACGGCCCCCCATCTCCAGGAGCTCCCTGACCCGGAAGCTCTCTGAACCCCGGGGCTTTTGGGGTTTTGTATAATCTCCTAAGGAAGGAGCCATCGCCATCAGCCATTGGCTGATCTAACCTCCAGCCCCTCCCCTGTCCCCGGGGATGAGGGTGAGAGTGGGGGTGGGGAGTGGGCCTGAACCCTCTAACCTCTAATCCCAAAAGTTGGATCCCCTCAGTACCCACCCCACCCCCAGCCCTGGGGAGGGGTCTAAGATTCGCCTTCATTAACATAACACATGACACCTTTGCTGCCAGAGAGCTCAGGAGATTTCTAGGGCGGTGGGCACTGAGAGCTGGAAACTGGGGGTGATGACCAAACCCAAGTGAGGAATAGAGGAATTCGTTCAGAGGACCACAGAGCTACTCTGTACAAATCCCAGTATCACAACGTCATTCATGGCTCGAGAAATAAGACGAAAACTACCACCAGGAGAGCCACCCAAAGTAAGGAGGCCCCAAACCACATGTGCTGGCAAGAAGGGGAGCACCCAGAGCCCCCATATATTGATGCTGGGAGTGTCAAATTGTACAAATCTTTGGAGAGCAGTCTGAAAATTGATTATAAAGCTCTCTGCCCACTGAGCACTCATCCCGACAGCTGCACTCTCTACAAAGACATTTTCTTTGCACTGACAGCAGCTTTTCTCCTAAACAGGCAGAACTGGAAATAACCCCCACGCTCATCCATGTGGCTGGTCTCCTGCTCAGGACTGGGAGCCAGGTAAGGAGTGAGGTTGATCAGTGGTGTGATGTCACTGACTTGGGAATCCTGAGCCTGCCTTATGACTATGTTGCCCTTGCTTTATGACCAGATAAAGCTGACACCCAGCTCGTGGGTGTGCCTCCGTGAGGTGACAGGGTACCACTTAGCAAGTGAAAAAGGAGTGAATCGCTGGTTACATACAACCCACGCATAAATCCAGAAAATTTGGCCTCAGACACCAAAGATGTATCTCGTAAGGAAATTCTGTAAAAGACAAATCTAGGGGCGCCTGAGTGGCCCAGTGGGTTAAGCGTCCGACTTCAGCTCGGGTCATGATCTCACAGTTTGTGGGTTTGAGCCCCACCTCAGGCTCTGTGCTGACAGCTCAGAGCCTGGAGCCTGCTTCGGATTCTGCGTCTTCCTCTCTCTCTGCCCCTCCCCTGCTCACACTCTGTCTCTCGGTCAAAAATAAATAAACATTAAAAAAAAAGTGTGATTGGGTCATTGTGCCCCATCTATAGACATACAGCCAAGACGAACCCACTACTTAATGTGAAAGGGCAAACTCAGGTGTAAAAATAGAACAAGGAGAAATCTACAAACAGAAACTAGCAGAACACACCTTATTGCCCACATTCTCGCTTTCCACCGAGAGGCATCAGCTGGGCACAGAGAGCGTTCACAGGGAGGGACAAGCCCCGGGAAGAGGTGTGAAGGTACACAGGGACATCAGGATGACAGCAATAGGCAGCAGTTTCTGGGAGCTGAGAGGGATGCCATGAGCTCTGAGCTCAAAGCTGGCATGCCCCTGCTGTATGTCCCTTCCTGAAAGGAGCCTAGAAAGACCCCCTCCAGGACCCCCCATGGAGTGTCTTTCCTCCTTGGCTCCCTAGAGAGAAAACTATAAAGGAGCCAATGCAGGGGCCAGAGCCTGCCAGCCAGCTGGAGGTGCAAGGGAAGACGACAGTGTCACCAAAAAGGTGGTCTGATGCTCCTGTCTCTAAACACCCTACCAGTGTCCCTTTCTTTTCCAAGGTCACAAGGGGTGGCAGGGAGAGATGCCAGGAGACAGACACAGGATCAACCACAGGAACCCCTGGTCAGGTGGGAGAAGTCCAGGCAGAGAGAGAGTCCAGAAGGAACGACTCCTAATTACTCACTCTAAGAGGGCTGGTGTTTCCCAGGGAGCGGGAGGGCCTGTGACCACGGAGCTGGGGCTGGACAGCATAAAAAGTAAGGTAGAACAGGCTGGGGAAGGGAATGAAGGTGTGTCGATGCAGAAGGGTGTCCAGGGTGGGGATGGGCCATGAGCACAGACAGAATCCTCCTCAACTCTGTCTCGAATGCCCTGGACGTCCCTGTTTTAAGAAAAAAGGATGGGGGCGCCTGGGTTGTGCAGCTGGTTAAGCGTCTGACTCTCGATCTCAGCTCAGTCATGATCTCACAGTTCATCAGATCGAGCCCTGCACTCGGCTCTGCACTGACAGCTCAGAGCTTGCTTGGGATTCTGTCCCCCTCTATCCATCCCTCCCTGCTTGTACTCTCTCTCGCTCTCAAAATTAGTAAATGCACTTTAAAATTTAAAATAAAAATTAATGTTTAAAGAATAAACAGCTCTTAGCTGCCCTGGGTGGAGAACGGGGATCCAACGACTTGCAAAGGACCCTGCAATGGAGAGAGGTGTAGGGTGGGCGGCAGAGTGGGGAAGCCACGCGTGAAGCTGGCGGCAGCGGCAGGAAGTCAGACGGTGAAGCGGGTGGGATGTGAGGTGATCCCCAAAGGCTGAGGAGGGTCTGGGAACAAGAAAATATCACAAGGCTCACAGTAGCACGGCGAGGACAGTGGGAGAGCACAGCCCCCATCACCAGAGGGCAGGGCAGCATCCACCCGCCTCCGCAGGCCACCCGTGGAGAAAGGTGCGAGGGGCGGGTGGGGACAGCATGGGGACGGCACATGTGCATCACAAATGGTGACACTGACCCCGGTGCTATGGCTTTGCCGTACAAATACAGGCAAGACTGATTCCTTGCACTGCATGAGAACATCCCCTTAATCAGCTTTCAGTAATGACCCGTCTTAGCTCCGAGATCCTCTGGTTTGAGCCAAGAGGGAGCTCCCGGCAGAGACAGGAATGAGGAAGCCGATTTTCATAATCATAACCTAGATCAGATGAATTGTGGGCTCTCTGCCCAAAGTGAATTTTCCCTGGGGAATCACAAAGGGCACAGATTTTCACAACACGGAATTAACCAGCATCGTGTTTGAAGAGCCCGGATACGGACGCTTCTGCACCCAGAGGTTTGTAAACCGAGACGATGATGATAGAAGGGGTCTCTGCAAGGCTCTGAGGGAGGAGTGAGTTCACACCTGCACCGATCTGAAAACAAGCCAGACGCGCGGCCGTCAGGCGTCCAGCTCTGAGACGGGAGCTGAGCTGGGCGCCCTCCCAGTCCCTTGAGCATGCTCAGTACCCCCAGCACTGGACAGCTCGCGGATTTTGTGACCCTAACTCATGACACTGGAGGCAGGTAAGCGAGACCCTGAGGTTCACAGAGGTCGAGAAATGTGCACAGACACAGAACTGAACAGTGACATCCCTTGGGGCTTGGGGGCAAAGCCCAGCATTTTGTACTTTAGCATCTGTTATGAGTGGAAAACAGGGAAGCGCTGGGTGGACAGGCCTGCACGCCCCAACCCCCCTAAACTCCCCAGAAAGAGGCTGTTTTATACTGTTTCTACACGCACAAAAAGACCATCGACTGTTACAAGGTTATGACTTCAGACAGTTTCCAAATGATTTTCTCTATACCATGATGTTGTAACAAAAAATGTAAACACCACAGGTAAACATTGTACTGGATGTGTCCAAACTTATCTGGAAACTTTCCATTCTCTTCCTGCAACTGAAAGTTGAAAGATGAAGATCAGGGACACCTGGGGGGCTCAGTCAGTTGGGCTTCCGACTTTGGCTCAGGTCATGATCTCATGGTTTGTGGGTTCAAGCCCCGCGTTGGGCTCTGTGCTGACAACTCAGAGCCTGGAGTCTGCTTCTAATTCTGTGTCTTCCTCTCTCTCTGCCCCTCCCTTGCTGATACTCTGTCTCTCTCTTTCTCTCTCTCAAAAATAAAATAAATATTAAAAATTAAAAAAAAAGAAAGATGAAGATCAGATATTTTAACGTGCTTTACATCCAAGTGTCTTAGATCATTCAACGCCAGGAAGGACCAATGAAACAAAACCCCAATCACTCATGCCTAGGACAGTCAAACTATCAGTCACTTCCCTTCATCTCTGCCTCTGACGAGAAAAGCTTCCAGAACGTTCAGGACCCTCGAAATCAAACCCCCTTGGTTCTGACTCTTCCCACAGGAAACACATCTGCTCTTTCTCTGTGTGGTCTCTGATGCCATTGGACCCCACACACACAGGCCACCATTGGACCCCCCCACCCCAGGCCGCCACCGGAACCCCCCACAGACCACCACCGGGGTGGCCAGAGCTGCACAAGCAGTTCTAATGTCACACATTTAACCTCCAGAAACCAAACTGCTATACACAAATGATGTTTGCCAATCAGCAGTCCCTTTGTGGTTCCAAGAACAGCCATAGAGAGAGGAAAGACCCCCTAAGGAAATGAGCCACTAGCTGGACACATTACCACGTGAGTCTGCATTTAACAAAACCGGTGTTCCTGGGGCTCCTGGGGTGCTCAGTCAGTTAAGTGTCTGACTCTCGATCTCGGTGCAGGTCACAATCTCACAGTTCGTGAGTTTGAGCCCTGGGTCGGGCTCTGTGCCGACAGCAAGAAGACTGCTTGGAATTCTCTCTCTCTCTCTCTCTCTCTCTCTCTCTCTCTGTCTCTTTCTCTCTCTCTCTCAAAATACATAAATAAACTTAAAAAACAAGCAAACAAAACTGACGTTCCTGTAACTCTAAGTTCTATGCAGCTTATGATCTCCGACCTCCCCCACACCGTTGAGGTCTTACTAAAGCCATAGGGCCTGTTCCCGTGAATTCTGAAAAGAATGCTGGTGTCTCTCTTACCGAGAATGGTGCTCCGCGGGGCCCGCATAGCTCTCGTTCCTGCAGGTCGACCCGGTGTTGCAAAGAAGGCTTTGAACAAAGGGGAAGACGCCTCGGCTGGGCAGGTCCCGAGGTTGCAGAAAACCTAAGTATAGATTCAAAGGAGAGATGCATCCATATAACAGAATACCTTTTCAGTCAGAAGGGCAATGTCCAATATGATGTTAAGAAGGGCAGTGTCCAATATGATGTTATGATATTCTTTTTTTTTTAATGTTTTATTTATTTTTGAGAGAGAGAGAGAGTGTGTGTGAGTAGGGGAGGGTCAGAGAGAGAGGAAAACACAGAATCTGAAGCAGGCTCCAGGCTCTGAGCTGTCAGCACCCAGGCTTGAACCCATGAACTGCAAGATCATGACCTGAGCCAAAGTCGGCCCCTTAACCGACTGAGCCTGATCAGGCACCCCTGATGTTCTCATATTCTTAATCCTGTTACTCAGTTACAGGAGGTCTGAGCACTCAAACAAAAGAGCGGGAGGGAGAGAGGGGAAAGGAAAAAAGCCTTCAGATGGAACACCTTTCCCCAAGTCTGCACTCATGCTTCAGGACAGATTGGGCCTGCGCAGCCTTAGAGCCACACGACTTGCCCCCTCCCAGTATGTCCAGCTCCCAGAGGGGCCATACTTCCCTCACACACCCGTGCCTCACACACAGTTCTCTGCAAACCAGCCACAGTGGGAAGAAGAGGACAGATACGTCTCTCCATCTCATACAAAGATTTAGCAGTTTTTAGTTTGGACAAAATTTTCTACCAATTACAACTTTGGATTCTTAAATGAGTAAGCATAGTTGTTAAAGATCACATAATGCAGAGAAGTTTAGAAAAAATGGATAGGATCCAAGGGTTTCCAGGAAGACTTTGCAGCCACAAAGCCCGTGGCTTGATCATCTGTGCCCCGTGCCAAGAGGCCTCTATGTCCCCAATGGACAGAGGGCAATGATTGAGATGCTGATGACCACGGGCAACGTGGAAGTTACTGATCTATCATGAGGCAGCTCATAAAACCTTGGTGGAAAGCTCTCCACGCAGGCCTAGTTTGGTCTGGGAAATGATGGTATTCTTAGGACGTGGAGACTCATGACATGCAGGGCTTGGCACGATGTATTGCACACAGAAGACAGTCACTAAACGTTGGATGGATGAATCAATGGATGAATGAACCAATGGTGGAATGAGTGAATGAATGAAAATGAACGAATAGGCTTTCAAGCCACAGGGGTGAATGGAGTTCTTAGCGAACACGAGACCCAGTGCACAGGGTAGGAGACCTCCAGTCACACCACTTCTGCTCTGTCATAAGGAATTCTTTTTAGTTCTTCTCCTGCCATGCTGTCTGTACCACTCAGATCATTCCTCTCCTGCCTTTATTCCCACAAAGTCTCACATGTCAGTCCCCGATAGCCCTTCCCTAACACGCCACCTCTCTGTGAGTTAATGTGGCCTTCTCAGAACCCTACCATGACACTCTCCCCACCATATGGAAATAGTCTGGCCTGACAGCAAGCTCTAGAAGGACAGGGAAAATACCTTGCCCACTACTCTATCCTCAGCAAGGCCTTGGACCCAGGAGCCCTCAATACCTATTTGCCAAAAGAACAAATACGTTAATTATTTTGGAGGGGGACATACTATTTCAGATAAAGTCCATCCCTTAATAATCTTTTATTCATGTAACTTTTTCAGAATTAATTACATTATCCATATTTCAAGTGGTATAAATCTGATAGAAACAAAGCAGGCTATCATTTCTCAGGCAGTAATGCTGTTGAGATTTCAAGCCAAATGAAGAAAGGGTCTTTCTGATAAAGCTCCTGGAGCAGAGGAAGTTAACCAGTAATGATTCATCAGTGCATCACCACCATCATCACCATCATCACCACCTTTATCATTACTATCATCACCATCACCATCCTCATTGCCATCATCACCATCATCATCACCACCACAGTCACCATCCTTATTGCCATCAACATCATCACCATAATCACTATCATCACCATCACCATCATCATCACCATCACCATCATCATCACCATCATCACCATCACCATCACCATCATCACCATCACCATCATCACCATCACCATCATCATCACCATCATCACCATCACCATCATCATCACCATCATCACCATCACCATCATCATAACCATCATTATCATCACCATCATTATCACCATCACCACCATCATCATCAACGTCATCATTATCTCCAACAACATCATCACCATCATCATCACTATCACCACCACGATAGCTGTCATCACTATCACCATCATCATTGTCTTCACCACCATCATCACCATCACCATCCCCACCGCCATAACCACCTATTGCCATTGGTATCTTGATGATAGACTGTAAAGTGAATCTTCTACCTTTTACCTCTTCTTCTGCTCTTCATGTATCTATAATAGCATGTAAACCTATGCTCACAAAGGCAGTCATGTTAGAAGAATAAATCTATCCACTAGATGGAACAAACTTGTGAATATGATTCTTAAGAGAAGAAAAATGTAAATTGATGCTTGCCGGCACATACCCCAGAAATGTAGCTATTGTGATATTACAATGAACCTTATCCATTCATTCCACTCAGAATTCTGAGTTTACAAAGAACAGAGGAAAGAGCTGCATTTTCTTCCTCCAAAGATCTATAACACAAGAAGTGTAGCAAAAGTAAAACTTACAATTGTCTCTGTGTCTGGGAGGTTCTTGAAAACGAAGCACTGTCAGAATCATGAACAGGATACACGGCCAAAAGAATTCAGCAAGAGAAAGAACCTGCAGAAGATGTCAGAAAAATAAAAATTAGAGTTTGAATAAATTGCAAAGCATTATGATATCCCCCTCTCTTGCAGGGTGGTTCACAGGCCGGCTCCAGCTTCCTTTAAAAGAGGTCATTGTCAAGGCTTTGGGGGGGGCTCAGTCAGTTAGGTGTTCCAACTCTTGGTTTCAGCTCAGGTCGTGATCTCATGGTCTATGGGTTCCAGCCCCACATTGAGTTCTGTGCTGACAGTGTGGAGCCTGCTGGGATTCTCTCTCTGCCCCTCCCCTGCTTGAGCTGTCTGTGTCTCTCTAAAAATAAATGAGTAATAATAACAATAAAAGAGAGAAAGAAAGGGGCACCTGGGCGGCTCAGTCGCTTAAGCATCCGACTCTTGGTTTTAGCTCAAGTCATGATCTCACAGTTCACGAGTTCGAGCCCCATGTCGGGCTCTGTGCTGACAGCTCAGAGCCTGGAGCCTGCTTCAGATTCTGTGTCTCCTTCTCTCTCTGCCCCTCCCCCACTCATACTCTGTCTCTCTGTCTCTCTCAAAAATAAACAAAACGTTTAAAAAGATTCTTTTAATAAAAAAAATTCTCAATTATCACCAGATTATACTTTCTGTCCTCTTTCATCTGTCATTTTATGGTGGATCATGTTCTTCTGGAGACTTCCATTCATATCATTCCACAAAGAGTTTATAGACACACACCAAACAGGCCAGGCACTCATAATGCATGAACAAAACCTAACATCTGCAGGTTAGGGAGATAAGGGTATTCAGCCTGACACTAAAGAGTGTTATTTCAGAGTCCAAGTTATAATGCTTTGAACTAAAACAAACTTCTCATCTCTTTGGTCACAATTCTTCCCTGTAAGGAAACAGCATCTAAATGTGGCCACGAGGATGTGTGGGGCCTGAAGCCAGGAAGACAAATCACAGGTGGAAAAGGTTTCGATCCCCACTGTAATTAAAGAAGAAAAGAAACCACCTTTGAAAGAGTTCATGATGTAATATTTCTTGTGCCAGAAAGTGCATCGTTATGGAAAGTTCCCTGACCGACTGCTGAAATCCAGTATCATACATCCTGATAATGGTGCAAGTGTCTGCGGGAGGCCAACCTCTACGCAAAGCATGACGATTAACACAGCAAGAGAGGTCAGGAACTCTCAGATGACCACCGATTCAAGTCATCTAGTTCATTCTCCAGAACAAATAATCATTGCTTGAAGTATGGGAGCGGAAGGGCGGATTCTATAACTAATTCTGGCTGGAAACAAATGTGCAAAACAAAAAACGTGCCACAAATTCAGCAATGACTTCATATCATTAAGAATAAATACGTGGGAAGGGAGTCCTGGGTGGCTCATTCAGCTAAGCGTCCAACTTCGGCTCAGGTCATGATTTCGCAGTTTGTGAGTTTGAGCCCTGCGTCAGGCTCAGAGCCTGGAGCCTGCTTTGGATTCTGTGTCTTCACCTCTCTCTGCCCCTCCCATGCTCATGCTCTGTTTCTCTCTGTCTCTCAATAATAAATAAACATTTAAAATTTTTTAATTTTAAAAGAAAAGAGGGCATCTTTCTATTTTAGAACTCACTCTGTGTTTTTTTTTTTCTTTCTGTCTGCATTTTTTTTACTGGTCTGTAAATCATTGTCTCCTATTTTCTTTTTGAATTAAGGAATTCCTTAATTGGTCCTTTGTTGGCTTAAAGTATTTAAACAAATATTTTCTCCAGTGCCTTATTTGCCTTTTTATTGTCAAAATCTTTGATGCAATCAATTCATCTGTCTTTTCATTTGTAGCATCTGGATTTTTGTTCCCACACATAATGAATGAATGACCATCATTCAAGGGACCTTATTGTGGCCAAATTAAATTAGGCAGTGGCTGCCGTGAAGCTACAAGAATTTACCTGTCCAATCCTTACATCAATGGAAAATCTCCAGTTTCAAATGGAAACAACATCGTTAAGAAAATAAAATTCTACATCGTATAATCTAGCAGTTTCTTGAAGACCTTGAACTAAAACAAAGCCCCAGTTAAACTTTAAAATATAGTATCTCAGGGGGCACCTGGATGGCTCAGTTGGTTGAGCATCTGACTCTTGATCTCAGCTCAGGTCGTGATCTCAAGGTTCGTGATCTCATGGTTCATGAGTTCAAGCCCCGCTTCGGGCTCTGTGCTGACAGCTCGGAGCCTGGAGCCTGTTTCAGGTTCTGTCTCCCCCTCTCTCTCTGCCTGTCCCCTGCTTGTGTTCCATCTCTCACTCTCAAAAATAAATACATTAAAAAAAAACAGTATCTTAGTATTTTATTTACAAGCCAATCACCAGCTGCTCTGAAAAGCGCAGGGAGGGGAAAATCTTCCATTGTTCCAAATGTGAAATAACTCCGCTCAGAAGAGGCGTGTGGAACGCCTGGTTCTGCTGTGTCACTGTCCTTTGTGAGCGAGTGAATCACCTCCTTTCACGAGACTCTCCCCCCAGAGGCGCGCAGAGGCAGCCTTCTCTTTCTCATTTTTGGTACCCTGGTTTCCTTCTCATTTGTCTTCATTACCCCGGAGTCTTGCCTGCATTTTAGATCCTTCCCCTGCTACATGGGAATGCTCCCCCCGCCCCCACTGCCCACATCACAGGCCCCCCAGGAGAGCCTTCCCTGCACTAGGAAGGGCTGAGGACAGACAGCACCCACGCCGTCCCCTAAGGCAACCAGACGCAGATGCTACACATCGTCGCTGTGCTCTCAAGAAAATGAATCAGCTTGGGGGCCCTGGGTGGCTCAGTCAGCTGGGCATCTGACTTAGCCTCAAGTCATGATCTGGCAGTTGGTGAATTTGAGCCCCCATCAAGCTTCTGCGCAGAGCCTGCTTTGGAGCCTCCGTCCCCCTCTCTCTCTGCTCCTCCCCTGCTTGCGCTCTCTCAAAAATAAACATTAGAAAAAAGAAAACAAAAAAGAATTATCTGGGGAACCCATCTGTGCTCACAAAACAGCAACCACCAGGTCAAGAGCCCACACAACGGGATCCCAAGCGGGGCGGGGGGTGGGGGGAGCACCCTCCACAAGGAGGTAGCAAAAGTGCTCAATTGTGCACCCCAGATTCCATGGTCACCCTCTCCCTGACCTCCACAGTTGCTTCTCCTTCGTTTCTAAAGACACACCCGAGACGCAGTGCCATTGGCAGAAACCGTCACACCACACACACAGAAATATACATGTAAATGACTCTTGGGTAAAATACTGGAACTTCCTTATGGACTCTTTCTCCTCCCAGACAAAATGACAGGAGACAAAGAAAAGAAAGCAGAGGAGAAAGAGAGCCAACTTGTCTTTATAGAAGACGAAAGCCACAAAAATGCCGAGAATCAGGTTTCTAGAGTAGATGAAGCAAGCTCGGTCCGAACTCAGCCCAGCACCTCCAAATCTGTAATTCGGGGACCCTCCCCACACTGGCATCTGTGGGGTGAGCACCCTGAAGGCATCACTGCCCTTCTCCTGGCAGGAGTCAGAACGCTGCACTCGTAAATGAAACACAGAGAAGTGAACAATGAACTCGACTCTGTTGGAAAAGATTCCGCGGTTTCACATAATCAGGTGGAAAGAATCCAAGTTGGATAACAATTTCCCCAAAACTGGATGAAGTGAATATGCTACAAAATACTGGACGAAGGCTCCCCCTTCATCCAACTCTTGATCTCAGATCAGGTCATGATATCACAGGTCATGAGACTGAGCCCTGAACCAGGCTCTGCTCTGACAGCAAAAGCCTGCATGGGATTCTCTCCCTCCTCTCTCTTTGCTCCTATCCTGCTTGCACTCTCTCTCTCTCTCTCTCTCTCTCTCTCTCTCTCTGTGTCAAAATATATAAACAGTTAAATAAAATTTTATAAAAATTAAACACTGGAGAAAATTCCAAAGCAGAGCCCAGAGCCCAGAGCCCAGCTAGGGTAGTAATGTCTGCATCTCCTGTCCCTGGGGGGTGAGCCTCCCTCCCCCCCCATCTCCACCCTCACCCCTACCAGCCCCCCTGCTGCAGACAATTAGCACATGCAGGGTAAACTCAGAGACCACACTAGAGTTTGAAGGAAAAATCAGACTGGTCTCAGATCCACTGACAAGAGAGTGGAGAACAAATATAACACCCGGGTGAGCTTTCCCAGAATGAATCAGATTAAAACAAAGAGCAAAACAGCTGCCTAAACGTTCCGAAGGGAAGCACACAAACACGTAAACCAAAGTCATAAAGCATGACTGGAAAGGGAACAACCCAAAGAAAATGAAATTTCTTTACAACCGCTTCATAAAGAAAACCAATTTAATAAGAACAAACGTTCAGGGAACAAGAGCTCAAAAAAAAATTGGTAAATGAAGAAGAGAGGTTGCAGATCTAAGGAAAACACCACCATAGCTGAATCATTATTATGGAAATCCAGACTATAGACTTAGAAACTACACAGAGAGTAGATGCTGGTTACATTTGAATGTCTGCCTCAGAGAAACAGTCTGAGATCACAATGGGATTTTCTTTACAACATTTTCAAAGGTAGAACCATAAACACAGAAGAGCATCCAACATATATGACAAAAAATACACTCAGAGATAGAATATGGGAGAGCTTCCTGGAAACAGAGAAGAGTTGGTCTGGAGACCGAAAGAATATGTTGTATTTCAGGGGGGGAAATAAGCTGTAGCTGAGCTAGGGCTATTGAGCCCCATGTGAGGAAGAATAGCACATGTATCCAGAAGGGGAGGAGAAAGGCAACTCGCTGACAAGGAGGGAAAAAAAACAGTCCAGCCTCAAATATATCTTTGCAACATTCAGTGTTAGATGCCAAAGCATCAGTTTTACAAAGTTCAAAGAGAAAGAAAGTGTGATAAACATACGATAACCAACCAAAGTGGCCCTTAAATGAAAATCAACATACAAATATTCTCAATCATAAAGAACACAGATCATTTGTTAAGCTGAGCTGAGATCAAGAGTCAGACACTTAACCGACTGAGCCACCTGGGCGCCCCTTTGTCCAGTGTCTTCTACCATATTCACTCCATCCAATTTGGGGGAAACTGTTCTCCAACTTCGGACTCTTTTCACCTGATTATGTGAAGCCCTAATGAGCCCCACGGCAGGGAAATCTTGGCATGACATCCGGCCAAAATAAAAATGGGACAAAGTTTAACACCCAGTCATATCACCTCTGCTTCGGTAGCTCATCAACTAGAAATGACAGGACTCCTGTTATGAGAACACGGTTTTTATTGCATGGCTGGACGTCCAGAAAGAAATCTCCAGAGAGCTGGGATGAGGAGGGTGACAAAGAATAAATCAAAGAGAAGAAAGAAGTCGTAAGTTGAATCTCTAAGTGTAAGATTTAGTTATAAACTAAAGTCCCCTCCATGGGAATGGAGGAAAGGGCAATATGTAAATAACGAATGGCTGAGAATTTTCCAGAACATATGAATGACACAAATCCATTGATAAAAGATAACACTTACCAGGAAACATAAATCCACAGCAAACACTTCAGCACAACTAAGTCAAAGAAAAGATCTCAATAGCCATTCAAGAAATAAAGCCACATTACGTCAAAGGAATGGTTAGACTTGCTAGGGACCCAATGATTCATCGATAGCAGGAAACCAGAAGATAATTAAATATCTTTTGATTGCTTGGAGAAATTCTTCTCTATCTCAGCAGTACTTAGGAAGATGCATATTAAACCCCCCACAAAATACCATTTTACACCCACCAGTTTGGGGAAAAAAAGTAAAAAATCTGATGCCACCAAGTGTCAGTGGGGACATGGATACACAGGAACTTTAGAAAACAGCCCGACATTAAAGAAGCAGAAAGTGCACAGATTCTATGACCCATATATTTCAACAACTATATAATACGTTGAACCATATTAACCTATCTATTTTATACTGGTTGGAGCCTATGAAAAAAGTTCCAGCTAGTAGGTAATCACATACATGAATCAAGATGTGTGCCCAAGAATGCTTACATTATTTTGTGAATGAAAAAAAAAAAAGGGAGTCATGCAAAAATACAAGAGAATGGATCATTCAATTGCTGTCCAGTGAGCAATAAAAATAAGTGCATTCAGGGGCGCCTGGGGGCTCAGTGGGTGGGGTGTTTCACTCTTGAAATTGGCTCATGATCTCAAGGTTCATGGGTTGGAGTCCCATGTTGGGCTCTATGCTGACATTGAGAAGCCTGCTTGGGATTCTCTCTCTCCTTCTGCCCCTCTCCCCTACTCTCACTCTCCAAAAAAAAGGTGGGGGGTGCACCTGGGTGACTCAGTTGATTAACCGTCCCACTCCTGGTTTCAGCTCAGGTCATGATCTCGAGATTCATGGGTTCAAGTCCCACCTTGGGTTCCTTGCTGACAGTGTGCATCCTGCTTTGGATTCTCTCCCTGTCTCTCTCTTCCCCTCCCTCTCACTTTCTCCCACTCTTTCTCTCTCTCTCTCTCTCAAAAAATAAACATAAAAAAAGTTTTTAAAAAATGTGCACTCATGCATCCATCCATCCACCATCCATTCATTCATGCATTCATCAAGAAGTGGGTTGCATGGGCCAGGCAGCGGGGAACCCGAAGTAAACACACACGCCTGGCCGGGTCCCTGCCTGGGAGCGTGAGGGGGCAGCTGTCTGCATGCACATCCTGAGAGTGCGGTTCCCCTGGGGATGCACACGTGCGGGTGACTGAGCCCTGTCCTCACACCCTTCGTCGGCACGGCCCAGGACCGGCTGCAAGCTCGAGCTCGTATATTAGTTTAGCCTTCCAGCAACCAGCAAGGAAGGTCATGTGGTCCCGTTTTACACATCAAAGATAAACACCATCATTCCGCTGCCCCGTCTCCTTGAACTAGTTTGCAATGGAACCTCAGACCTGTGGGTGAAAAACACTTTCATGTTTCACTTGAACAGAACACCTTACAAGCAGAGCTTAACGAAACCCATTTTTAAGGCCTCCAGCATGCTTGGACAGCATGTGGTTTCGATGACAAGGAAAACCCACAAAGAATCAAATACCCCAGTACAACAATAAAATTGCTAATGAATCCAGAAGGAAGGAGGTTCTTCGGAGGGAGAAGGTAGTCATGAGACTCAGGGTGGAAGAACACATCATAACAAGTTTAGAATATCAAGGAAGCTGAAGCAAAGCCTGTAATTAGGCTGCTGCTTGGTCTTTGGAAACAAAGGGCTTTGCCGAGAGCGTGAAATTCTATTGTGTCTCTTCAGGGCGCGCACAGATCTCTGGATTCCAGTCTCTCAGTAGAGGGGACTTTCCCAGAAGTATTACGAGATCCTAGCTGTGAAACCCTGCAACAGGAGAGGGTCCAAACAAAGCCGGAGTCAAAATCAAATAGCAACCATCCATGCAGGTGGCCTAAATCCATCACCATCTTGAGCTGGGACTTCCAAAGCCTTCTCCAACAGAGTCCAAATTTCCCTCCTTATGAGCACCTTTGCAAATATTTATGCTGGCCGCTGAGTCAGCTGGGGGTCGAGTGATAGAAATGGATGAGTTCTCTCACTCTCCTACTTTGTTTTTTTGCTATTGTCGCTTTTTCAGCTTTATATTGAAAAGCGACTGCTTTCGTTCAACACTCACGCATTAAGCATTCATGGGGCATCTGTCCAGGGCGTCCAACACAGACTCAACCAGGGTCTCCTGGGGGGGCTCAGTTGGTTAAGCGTCTGACTCTTGATTTCAGCTCAGGTCAGGATCTCATGGTGGGCGGGATCAAGCCCCCTGTCAGGCTCCGTACTGACAGCGCAGAGCCTGCTTGGGATTCTCTCTCCCTCTCTCTTTCTCTCTCTCTCTCTGCCCTTCCGCTGCTAACATTCATTCTCTCTCCCTCTCAAAATAAATAAACTTTAAAAAACATAATAATAATAAATAAATAAAAATAAAAATATTCCTGTTTACACTAACTCCTCAAAAGAGAAGAATAAAGAAACCTTAACGGGTCCCTGGACCTGTACCAAGTCCGTGCACACAAACCACACACACCCACGCAGTTAGGCCACCACAGGCCGGGCGGACACACACGCCTGGGTGCTGCCGTGACTCGCACGTCCCTTCTGAAAGGAAGCCGGCTGCCAGGTAGCAGGAACCACAGCAGTGGATAGTAGTTTGAGTTCCTTCAGCTTGGTCCTGTTAGAATGTATTCTAACCTAGTTGTGGGGGGAGGGCCAGCACCCTGGTGAGGCCTCATAGGACATGACACATCAAACAGGGGCATGTTGGCATGGTCCTCATAGCACTGGAGACAAGAAAGCCCTCTGGCAGAAGGCCCCATTACGGCAGCTTCTGACAACACAGTGCCCCAGGCAGGGACGTGGAGGTGACTGCACCTTTCTCCAGCAAGGGGTCAGGTTCTGCACAGGCCCGCCGGGCCAGGAGGGCGGTGGCCAGGCCCGGGACAGGTGGCCCTTGCTCTCAGCCTCCCTCATCTAAGAATGGGAATGAGAAGTCTTACCCTGCAGGGGTGTGGCGAAGACCAAACAGGCCTGGGGTCCCCACCTGAAGAGGCTGATGTGCAGGGGAGATGGGACACTGGACCAAGGGGCTGGCAGGTGGAAAGAAGTACACAGGAAAGGGCCCCCACAACACTACTGCACCTTTCGCACCCCCGTGTCCCACACACAGCCAGGGTCCCTGAGTCTGGGACAGAGGTCGGGATGGATGGCATGCACACGCCTCCTTGCCTCTTCCCACTCATCCCTAAAGAGTGGTTGTTTTCAAACGGGGGCCCTGAGGTGCACAGTTAGACTCTGCCAGGAGCTCTGGCTCGGAACCCACAGGGTGACAGGTGCCTGTGAGCACAGCCTAGGGACAAGCCCCTGCTATCTGGGCCAGGACTGGCACCGTGACGTCCCTCCCTCAGGTGAGCACTGATTTAGCCACAGCAGGTAGATGGAGCTGGAAGGGACCCAGATGCAGGGGGAGGGACAGGCACAGCTGAGTGGCAAACGCAGAGCTGACCTCAGAGGCCCAAGGTGACAAAATGAATGTGCTCTTCAGTCTCCATGGTCCCCAGGGCACAGCCAGGCCTGTAAGACAACCTCCTAAACAAGCCTGAGGGCTCCCCTGCCCTCCTCTCTGGAGTCATTGTTATCAGGAGGTTGGTTTCACTTTGTTTTGTTTTAACCTTTCTTGTAATCAAAAACCCAGGCTTATCTGAGCCAAAGTAAATAAACCAGGGAAACACCAGGGTTCCCAACCAGACCCACATCCTCGAGTAGGGAGGGGGCACCTCTCTGGAAAAGAAGACGCCTCTGCGTTTTGGTTTTTGGTTGTTTGATTGATTGTTGTTGCTTTTGTTTTTGTTTCTTCATGGAAGCCACACGAATTCACCATGGTAAATCGAATCTTCCAGAACTAGCCTTTTGAGAATCTTGCCATTTCCCCCTCCCATATGTTGGTAATATTTTCAGCAGAAAGGCAGTGGAAATAGCGTTTTTGTTTCCTTTCCACCCTGACAAACAACCACATTGAGAACCAAGAAATCGGATACCTTGTTTCTGAAGCCTGGTCAGTTTTCTACACTTCTGAAAGAGGATTTTCTTGCATTCTTTTTTTTTTTTTTTTTTAGTTTCTTCATTTATTTTGAGAGAGAGAGAGAGTGGGAGAGGGGCAGAGAGAGACAGAGAGAGAGAATCCCAAGCAGGCTCCATGCTGTCAGCACAGAGCCCGATGTGGGGCTCAAACTCACAAACCGTGAGATCATGACCCGAGCTGAACCAAGAGTCAGATGCTTAACCGACTGAGCCCCCCGTGGGGCACCTGTTCTGATGAATTTCCTGTTTGACTTCCTTCTCCCTTGAGAGAGGGGGCCGGGTGTGACACCAGAGGTCATGCCACCCAGGAGCACCGTGCCATTTAAAAGTCCCAAGCAACCCAAGGCGGGGGTTTGTCTCATTGAACCAACACGTTGGAGCCCCAGGCTGGGCCCTGTACACACTCTGTGAGGGGCTGGATTGCCTTCCCCCAAATTCACATGTTCAAGTCTGGACCCCCCAAACCTCAGACTGCGACCTTACTTGGAAATAAGGTTGTTGCAAATTTGGTTGCATTGAGATGAGGACATGCCCGGCCTCACGGTGGGGTCATGCTGGTGGTCCCGGGTCAGAAATGACCATGTCCTCATAAAAAGGAGAAACTCAATGTCCTTGGAAATAACCTGTTGATCTTTTAATAACAATGCAGGGGACGCCTAGGGGGCTCAGTCGGTTAAGCGTCAGACTCTTGGTTTCGGTTCAGGTCATGGTCATGATTTCTGAGTTGGAGTCCTGCATCGGGCTCTAAGCTAACAGCACAAAGCCTGCTTGGGATTCTCTCTCCCCTCCTCTCCCTGCCCCTACCCCTGCTCATGCTGTCTCTCTCTCTGACTCTCAAGTAAATAAACTTTTTTAAAACTGGAGGTTTTTTTATTCTTCTCTATAATGATCCACTTCTTTTAATATAAAAGGCATGTGTTTCTTCCAGTCGAGTAAAACTGTGCCTCAGAAAAAAGGAAAAAAAGGACACACATGGGCCGAGACGAATGTGGAAGGAGGGAGCAGTAAAGACACAAGGCGGAGACACTGTCCACAGCCGAGCAGAGAAGCCTCAGAAGGACCCGCCTTATGGACTCCTGTTCTCAGACTTGTAGACTTAGAGCTGAGACCATGGCTGTCTGCGGTCCAGGCTTGGTCTGTGGGTTTGCAAAGGCAGGACGCGCCGACTGGGGCGCAGTTCCAGGATCGACACAGTCCCAAGATCGACATGGTCTCAGGATCGATGTGGTCCCAGGACCACCACCAATGCACCCCAGCTGCCTTGCAGGTCACAGAGAGGCCCCACTTTGACTTCTCAAGACACCTAATGGAAGAATATCGGTAAATATTTTCAGCACCAAGGCTCCATGCCGATGACTTTTCTTTGACTTTTTTAATCCACAAAATCACAAGTAGATCATTCTATCCATAACCCCTTCCGCAAACACTTTTCAACATCAGTCTGTTCAGGTAGTTACTATGTGAGCTCCTGCACTTTCTCGTTTCCTCTAATATAAAGCTATTCTGCTGCTTTAAGATTTTATTTTTGGGGCACCTAGGGGGCTCAGTCAGTTGAGCATCAGACTCTTGGTTTCAGCTCAGGTCATGATCTCTCACAGTCCATGGGTTGGAGCCCCATGTCAGACTCTGTGCCAACAGCTTGGAGCCTGGAGCCTGCTTCTGATTCTGTGTCTCCCTTTCTCTCTCTGCCCTTCTCCTGCTCACTCGCTCTCTGTCTCTCTCTCAAAAATAAATCACACTTTTTATAAATTAAAAGAAATAGCATCTCCCCAGGAGCCATCCTTTGATCTTTTTCAAACCTGCCCAGCAGAGGTCAGCCCCTAACCTTGGACCCTCCTGTTCCAATGAACACACTCTTCCAGATCTTTATGGCAAATCTGGCTACAAATAGAGAAGTTGTAATTATACAAAGCAGCGAGCATCAGTCTTGAAGAACTAAACAATTCCTCAAAGCAGTACGAGCTAGTTACTCCTGGGGCGTAATACCCATAATGTCTTGCAGTTTCAGAAATATATACAATCACGGCCAGCATGCTGCTTCCAAAGGGGAACTATTTTCTGACACGAAGTTAGGCTGTTAGCAGCTATGTTCAGTGGCGGACAAAATTCAAAGACATCAGAAAAGCAGGGGTACCCAGCTGGCTTCGTCGGTAGGGTTGTGAGTTTGAGCCCCACATTTGGGGGTAGACATCACTTAAAGGCAAAAAGTTCTCCTAAAAGGAAAACACACACACGCACACACACACGCACACACACACACACACACACACACACAGAAGCTCTCAGGTTTGAAGCAGCTGAAGCTCTGGTTGAGAATGTGTTCCTCTCATGTTAAGGAGGAGGAAAGTGGGGGCGCCTGGGTGGCTCAGTTGGTTAAGTGTCCAACTTCAGCTCAGGTCATGATCTCACGGTTCGTGGGTTCAAGCCCCTCGTCGGGCTCTGTGCTGACCGCTAGCTCAGAGCCTGGAGCCTGATTCAGATTCTGTACCTCCCTTTCTCGGTGATTCTCCCCTGTTCGTGCTGTCTCTCTCTCTCTGTCTTTCAAAAATAAAATAAATAAATAAATAAAATTTTAAAAAGGAGGAGGAGAGTGGTCTCCCAGATGGTGTTTTCAAGGACCAGGCCCTGAAGGATTGGGCCAGGAGGAAGGTTCACAGCAAGGCAGCCCGACTTGGGGTGGGCTCATCAGGGGCTGGCCCAGGGGCGTGGGGACGAGTTGGAGCCTGGCTTTGGGCTGAGAAGAGAGCTACCATTGCGAGGCCACCCCAGCCTCGGGGCTTCCTGGGCGCTAAGCCAGAGAAGACCCCATAAGCCTTGCCTGTGTCTATGAGAAAGTGTGCATTCTGCCACACGTGTGGCCCATGAAAGCAAGAATGTGGGGCATCACGGGTAGCAAGGGCCTGGGGTGTGGGGTCAGCAGGTGAAAGTGGGTTCCTGGTCAAATGGCCAGTAAAGTTTTGTTATTTCCATCAGCCCCCTCCGACCTACAGCTGGGAGTAGACTCCAGGTTCTTAAGACCGTGATGCCCTTGTATTCAAGGGCGACCCAAACCCCCTACATCAGCCCATGTCTACGGGAAAAGTTCACCAAAAGGTTTACATCCGTTTTTCATCAATGGAGAGAGGAACTAGAAACGCAGAGCAGAGAGGAAGATTCTAGCACATGCAGGAGGCCCAGAGAATGGTCACTGCTCTGTGATGGAGGGGTGGACGGGTGGGGGAGAGGCAGTGCCATCCACCTGCGCGGACTACGGGTCAGCCTGTCTCTTAATAAAACACAGGAAAACCCCAAAAGAAGCGGAAAGAGGAGACGTCCCAGCAGCAGACACGTGGCTTCCCTATTTCTTCTTGTTGCTGTTATTGAATTATTAAAACAAGAAGCAATGATTCAGATTGGTCTACAGCTAACATGAAATGTAAAGGTGCGTGTATAAATTCATATGGCAAGGCTCGCGACCAGTGGCCATTTGTGAGTGTTGGCAAGATCGCCCGGAAGGGGCCCGTGTGGACGCTCCCGGGGGCACCGTCAGCTGCTCCGGGCGCGCCTGGCACAGTGTCCTCCCCTGACCCGGAATCCAGGACACTCATTCCAGACAAATGACCCAGCAGGAGATGCGTCCTTCAGGCATAAAGATGTTATGCACGACAGTAAGATCTAGGCGCAACCTTAATGTCCAGCATAAAGAAATGGTTGAATAATTTCCATGGATTCAACGGATGAACTGTTTTGCAATAAAACCCTTAAATACTACGACCGAAAGGAAACTTTTTAAATGTTGGGCTTCCGTGTTAAGTGATGCCAAAAAGCAAAAAGCTATGACTTTGATTATGTAAAAATATCATACTATTGGGATTCCTGGGGACCTCAGTTGGTTAAGCATCGACTCTTGGTTTCAGCTCAAGTCATGATCTGAGGTTCAGGAGATTAAGCCCCACATCAGGCTCTGTGCTGACGGTGTAGAGTCTGCTGGGAATCCTCTCTCTCTCATTCTCTTTTTACCTCTTCCTCATTCATTCTCTTCCCCCCAAAATAAATAAATAAATTTTAAATAAATAAATTTTTTTCTGTTTTTAATGTTTTTATTTATTTTTGAGAGAGAGAGAGAGAGAGGCAGTGTGAGCAGGGGAGGGTCAGAGAGGGAGGGAGACACAAAATCCGAGACAGGCTCCAGGCTCTGAGCTAGCTGTCAGCACAGAGCCCGACGCAGGGTCGAACCCATGAATCATGAGATCATGACCTGAACCGAAGTCGGGTGCTTAACCGACTGAGCCCCAAAATAAATGTTTTTTAAGATATCACATTAGGGGCGCCTGGGTGGCTCAGTCGGTTAAGTGTCGGACTTCAGCTCAGGTCATGATCTCATTGTTCATGGGTTCAAGCCCTGCGTTGGGCTCTGTACTGACAGCTAAGAGCCTGGAACCTGCTTCGGAACCTGTGCCTCCTTCTCTCTCTCTGCCCCTGCCCCGCTCATGCTGTATCTCTCTCCCTCTCAAAAATAAAAATAAATATTTAAAAAAATGTTTTAAAAAATTAAGTTTGTTTTCCCAAGAAGAGTGGAAAGTCACCAATCTACAAAACTAAGTACAAAGATGAATGTAAGTACAAAGATAAATGTAATGCTCACCCATTCTACACTACTCTATTTTTCTCTGTGTCAGGTGTCCATGTTTCCTAAAGGAACTACAAAAAGAAAATATCATGAAATGAAGGGTATTTTTTTTTCAATGTTTTATTTATTTTTGAGAGGGAGAGACATCATGAGCAGGGTAGGGTCAGAGAGAGAGAAAGACACAGAATCCAAAGACAGTCTCCTGGCTCTGAGCTAGCTGTCAGCACAGAGCCCGATGCAGGGCTCAAACCCACGAACTTCGAACGGCGAGATCATGACCTGAGCCAAAGCCAAAGCCGGATGCTCAACTGACTGAGCCACCCAAGTGCCCCAGAAGGGTGTGGTTTTTAAAAGAAAACATGAACGCGGCGTGAGGTGACAGCTCACTGCAGATTGGGTCTGTGTCTCCCTGGCGAGGCTTCCTTCCATGGTGCACTCACCTCACAAACAGTGCCTGCTTCCAATTTACTCTGGAAGGTCGGTTGGAGGCTGCTTGACCCCTGGGGCTGACCCTCCATCTGCATAGCTGACAGCCCCTCATCTGCAAAGCCAGTCCTCCATTGGCATAGCCAAACCATATCTGCATAACCAACCTTACATATGCATAGCCAACCCCCCATCTGCATCACCGACCCTCCGTCTGCATAGCCGACCTCACATTGCATAGCTGACCTTCCCTCCATCTGCAGAGCCAGGAAGCACTGTGCATAAACCTTTCCCAGGCTAAGACTGGGGGCCAAGACGGAGCTGGGAAATAGGTCAGTTTGGAACCCCCAGCACAGGGCTGGATTCCATATTTCCAGTGCGGTGGGCACAGAGGGCTGTGAACATGTTCCCTGCCCGGGGCAGCTGCTCCCTGATGCACAAGCGGAAGCCCAGCCACCCTTGGCCCTCCCCCCTCCTCCAGCTCCCAGGAAGCCTCCTTCCAGCCACCGAGACCTCCCACCACCACCGTCCTGTGAGCACTAACTCCTTTAATCCTGGCATTCAGTCTCCTCTCACAGGAAGGAAAACCCAGTCAGGCAACGTGATCAACTAGAGGGCTGGGATAGGAACACAGGCAGGAGCAGGATCCCGAAGCAGGCTCATGAAATCTGTATCCCACCGTTCTCATCCCGAGATGCAGACTTTTGTTCATGTTTATTTATTTTTGAGAGTGTGAGCAGGGAAGGGGCAGAGAGAGGGAGACACAGAATCCAAAGCAGGCTCCAGGCTCTGAGCTGTTAGCACAGAGCCCAAGACGGGCTTGAACCCACGGACTGTGAGATCATGACCTGAGCCGAAGTTGGACGCTTAACCCACTGAGCCACCCAGAGGCCCCCTGAGCTACAGCAACTTGAGGGCAGGGCACAATTTGGCTCACCCAGCATCTAGCATCTAACAGAAATGCAATACTGTATGCCTTTCTTCCTTCACTCTTGGCAACCAATATTTACTGAACACCTATTGCGCGCCAGGTACTGTCTGGGTGCTAGGGAACACGCGGCGAACAAATCACTAAAAAATTCCCTGCTCACACGGATCTGAGATACTGAGGCAAGCTAACAAGTAAATATTTTCCAAGGTATGTTGGGAGGTGATAAAGCATGAGGCAAAGAAGGACAGGATGCAGGGACCACACCTCAGTGAGTCGACATCAAATAAATGAGTGAAGTATGTGTATCTGAAAAGCATGTTTATCTCACCGAGACTACGTGTAAACTGCTAACTCGCCTGACACTATAAGGTAGACGGTCGGTCCTGGAAATGGCCTCCCTGAGTGGACAGACAAAAAGCCTGAGAAACTAAGTTTCACCAGATGTTCATGAACTGAAAAACAATCCGTCAAGAGTAGAAGCCTCGCTTGTTCCTTCCTGATCCCAAAACTTTTGTGCAGGGGCATCTGGGGGCTCACTCAGTTGAATTTCTGACTTCGGCTCAGGTCTTATCTCACAGTTTGTGAGTTCCAGCCCTGCATCGGGTTTTTCTGAAACTGCAAAGCCTGCTTGGGATTTCTGTCTCCTTTTCTCTCCTCTCCTCTCTCTCTCTCTCTCTCTCTCTCTCTCTCTCTTTCTCCCCTACCCAGCTTGCACGTACTCTGTCTCTCAGAGTGAATAAATAAGTTTTTACAAACAACTTTTGTGTAAATTTCCAACTGAAGTCATTTGAATCCCAAAGGTCTTTGCATAAGAAAGAACAGATCTTTTTTGACGTTTACCTCATTTTGAGGAAGAAGGAATATTCTGGATATGAGAAGTCAGCAAAATGAAATTCAATGTCAATTACTGAATGGCTTCAAACAGAACAGTGTGTCAGAAGGGAAACCCCGTGTGCCCAGCATGGACCTTAAAATTGGAAAACTCTGTGGCGGCCAATCTACATCTGCTGAAAACGACATTGAGACGCCTATTCATTTCAGTCTGGTAGCATTACAAATAAAGGAGAGGTCATCATCCTAATAAGCCGGTGATTTCTGCTTTGTTAAACTGCATACTTAAAGCTATTTAGGTAACACTAACACTCCTCTGACTTGAACATTTCCAATCGATGTAATTTGGATAAAGTTCCAAAGAAATGAGAATTAGCAATCAAGATGTGACATCAAATAGCCCCAGGTGGACGTGTCACACCCACTCTGGTGGCCGGCATCTCTGCCACTGATTACAGTTCAAATTCCACCTTTATCTTTTTTTGTGGGGGTTCCACATGAGCCCTTTCCAAACGAGAGGGGGCAGCCTGGATTTCATACTGGTTGTGACAGTTCAGCTACTTTGGCCCTGCGGGAAGATTCTGATTTCCAGTAGCCCTGCCGCCCTCCTCCAGTTCCCTGCAGAAAGGGCCAGAGCAGACCCTTCCCCACCCCCTCCCCCCCCCCCCCCCCCCCCCCCCCCCCCCCCCCCCCCCCCCCCCCCCCCCCCCCCCCCCCCGACGGCCACACTGTCACCGGGACCCTTGGGGATGTGTTCTGCACACACTCACCGGGTGCCGGACTCTGCAAAGCCAGTTTTTCCAGATCAGGGCTCGGAACTGGGGCCCCGCTTGCCCCATGCCTGGCCTCTCCCTGGCGGTCAGGAAGCCGGCCCGGACCAGGCTTATATCTGCAGGTCTGGGGGAAGGCCGGGCGCACATTAGTCAATCCCGACAAAAGTAAGTGATGCAAGACGGATTACTGGTGGCTGCACACGGCGGGTTTCGAATGTCCCTCTTGTTCTGCGCGTCTGTTGGGAAATCTTGCCTTTTCACCAGCGGCCCAGCGTTCCAGGAGGGTCGGGTTACTGGAGGTGGCCTCCGGGCCCTTTCCCGCGCGCACATTTCCAAGAGCGCACACAGCTGAGGGCAGCCGAAGGGTGACACCGCCCCCCTTTGCCCTGATGCTAATTCGGTGGAATAGGTCCTCCTCCCTTCCCCTGACACCAGCTATCACAGAATTGGCCAGGATGTTTTCGGAGGCCCCCTGGCAGAGAATCCGGGGAAAGAGATGGAAAGCAGTACTGGTGCCCCCGGGGAACAGCAGACGGGTGGTTAAGTTCAAGGGCAGCTGTGCTGCTGTGTACCCTCCTCATGACCCCTCATGTCACCCTTTCCCCCCAAGGGGCCCTTGCTTTAGGGAGAAGGTACAAGGCAGAAAAGGGGTATGATCAACCTCTCCAACCCCATGGCCTGTGCATAAACCCTGGATGGCATGCTAAGGGGGGGAGGGGCAAGCAGAGGGCAAAGCACAAGCTAGCGCCCCCTGCCCCCCGTGGGATGTGTGTGATATTCCTCAGCTCTCCCCAAAGGAAAGGAAAGAAAGCAAATGGTTAACAGTCCTGCAGCACGGGAGTCTCCATCAGTTTCCAAATGTGTTCGTAAATTACAAGACGAAGGCACTCTTACTGTAGCCTCATCTCCACGGAAACCTACAAACTCAGTTTCCTGGGGCCCCAACATCACTCTCCCTCCATAATGATGTGGGAACCATGGCAAGAAGGAAATGGCAGGTAAAATTAAACGTCCTTAAAACCTGCAGCCCACGGGCTGCTACTTGAGGCAAATACAGAATAGAACCTCTCTCTAGGAATGTTACCGCCTTCCTAGAGGCAAAACAGCCTTAGCCTGAGGGCGGCAAGGCCTCGGGATGTTAGGAGTTAAATTCTTCTGCCTTCGCCTCCCTCAACTCCACAGTGTGTGATCAGTCACTCCTCAGGACTCCAGCACAGCTCTCTGCCCACGGGTCCTGTTCGCATGCTTTAATAAAATCACCTTTTTGCACCAAAGACGTCTCGTGAGAGATGCCCTTGGAGAAGGGCCTGAGCAGCCACAGCAGAGGCGGGTTGGGAGGTGAGGGGGGTGGCTCTCTGGCACCTTCGTGGAGCAGGGGGGCCGAACCAGCAAGCCTGTGGGTCCTCCCGGGCCCCGGCTGACTCTTGCACATGGGCTGCTGGGTTCAGCTGGGCTGCACTTGCCCCATCGTGCAGAGGCCCGGGCTCCCAGTTCCTGTGGCCCCCGTTGTGGTCACAGAGGTGTCAGGCAAGCCGACTCTTGTGGTCTTCCATTTCATAAAGTAATTTTCACAAGCTGCGAACGCTCTATCAATGGCTTTTGCAACAGGAAATGGGCACAGGCTTCAGCAAAGGGATTGACTCAATTATCCCATAAACCTATTTTTTAAAAGAACATCATTTTTATGGTTTTTTTTTTTTTTTTGAGACAGAGCACGCGCACGAATGAGTAGGGGCAGGGCAGAGATAGAGGGAGACAGGATCCCAAGCAGGTTCTGTGCTGACAGCAGAGATCCCGACGTGGGGCTGGAATCCACCAACCTCGAGATCATGACCTGAGCTGAAGGCGGGCATTCAACCAAGTGAGCCTCCAGAGTGCCCCAAAAGAACATTTTATTTGATTCCATGTTATTCTATTATTTGTTATGGATTTTACAGCTCTGGAGCTCTGGGACCACAACCTCCCTTGGCTTCACTCCCTGAAGTCCCCACGATTCGATTTGAAGCCCACGACTCAAAAAGGGCATTGGACTTCCACTCCTAGGTGGACACCCCGAATAATTCAGAACAGGGACTAAGACAAGTGCGTGTGCCCGTGCTCCTCACAACACTATCCACGAGACACGAGACACGAAAGGTGGAAACATTCCACATTGGAGGCTCCATATGCATAAAAATATTCAGAACAGATACATCCATGGATAGAGCGCAGACTGGTGGGTGCAGGGCCTGGGGAGGGAGGGAAAAGGAGGAGGAACCTCAAGTAGGTGCGGGTTTCCCTTTGAAGATTTTTTTGTTTTGTTTATTTTGTTTTTAAGTCACGTCTACACCCAACGTGGAGGCTCCAACTCACCCCCCGAGATCCAGAGTCGCACCCTCCACTGACCGAGCCAGCCTGGTGCCTCACAGGCTTCTCTTTGCAGAGGGGGAGACATCGTCGGGGGAATTAAGGAGAAGAGGGGGTGCAGAACACTGGGAATGTACTGAGTGTTCACTTTCAAGTGGTTAATTTTACATTATGTGAATTTTGCCTCAATAAAGGATTATTTTAATGTTTTTCATTTATTTTTTGAGGGAGAGAGACATAATGAAAGAGAGGGAGGGGCAGAGAGAGAGAGAGGGAGCCACAGAATCCAAAGCAGGCTCCAGGCTCTGAGCTGTCAGCATAGAGCCAGACTCAGGGCTCAAACCCACAAACCATGATATCATGACCTGAGCTGACGTCAGACACTCAAGCGACTGAGCCCCCCAGGCACCCTGATACAGGATTTTTTAAAGTGAACTTCAGCACCCATCTCTTGCCAGCTCATGGCCGGGCTCGCAACAGCCTAACCACAGGGCCTCCTGGATGGGTCTGCCTTTGGAGCCTCACAGTCATGACCACGTTTGCTCTTCCCCGTGCTGTCACCTGCTTTGTAAAGGAGGCCAGAGCCACAGTTTCCTCCCCAGTGACTCAGGCTTCTCTCACCTGCTGTGACAGGTGCACTCCGTCCAGTCCGGTTCCCCAAACGCAGGGCGGGGCGCACACAGGTGCCCACAGAGGTTGGGCCTGACCCCCAGCTTGTTGGAGGAGGTCACCCAGAGGACGTGACCCCCAGCCAGCGAGCTGGACCCTGCCATCTGGAAACTCCTCACCTCCCCCACCCACCAGCCCCGCCACCCCTGGCTCCCAGATGCTGTTCAGAGGACTCAGCCCCGAGAGTGACCCAATGCTGACACCACCTCTAAGATGCATGGACTGAACTCCAATAAGGCCTCTTTGGAAACTGTAAGATTTGGGAAGAGAATGGAGATCTCCCCACCTTGCAGCACGTCCGACAAGTCTCCGGTGTATGTCGCCCTGCTCCGGACACCTGCTACCCACCCATCTGAAAGGGCTGCTGCTGTCATCTGTCGGTCCCTCCATCTCTCCGTGCCCTCCGTGCCCAGGCAGGTTTCGGATCTCACCCAGGATGCTCCCAAGGGTGTGAACCGACAACACAGCTGTGGCTCTGACCCCCCTCCATCCCTTCCCTTCCCTTGGGTCCCAAAAAGTCCTGAAGAAGCTGCAAGGGGTCAATAACAATATAATGACAGCAAAAGAGTGTTGGCTGAGGGATGGGAAGATGTGGAGTAAGCTTTGGAGCCAAGAACAAGGGAATTAGGTGAGTCACTGTCCCGCATGGAACCCCCTTGCACAGACCTGGGTACCTGCTAAGAGGCGGGGTCCCCATAGGACCTCTCCAGAGTCGTGGCATTGGAACTTCTCTTTCCAAATCCAGGTCCCCCAACAGGTGCACCTCCCCACTCTCCAGCAGGGCCCTAGGGGACAGCGGAAGAAAAGATGGAAGGAGCCGGACCCTGGGCTGCCCCCCACACGTGGGTGGGGAAGCCCCTTGAACAAGGATGCTCCATGAGCAGGAGCCAAATGTCCCTGTGCTGAGCCACTCCGGTGAAGGCATTTGTGGGTGACAGCGGCCAGGGTGCAGCGTTCTCTCTGCAAGCTCGCTCCCCTCCTTCCCCTTCCTGCCTCTCCCTCCCTGCTGGAGCTGCAGCTCTTGCAGGTGGTCCCTGGACTCCAGCATCCAGCCCCTGCCAGCCTGGGACACCTCAGATTCCTGCTTCCACCAGTCCAGCTCTTCCGACAGGTGCATGAGCTCCCCACATTAAATGTCCTCTCTTTTTATTGCTCATCCTGATTTCTATGATCTTTATTGACCCTGACAGGGAGGGGGCCTGCCTTGTGGTCCACAAAACCAGCTCCCAGAGCAACGGCTGCCACCGAATCAAGCCTGTCATCATCAGGGAAGGAGTGTGCTCTCCCTCCCTATCCTCTCTCTCTCTCTCCCTCTCTCTCTCTCTCTCTCTCTCTCTCTCTCTTTCACTCGGAAGGCACAGTAGCTAGGGGAGCCTGGGTGGCTCAGTCCGTGAAATATCTGACTCTTGATTTCGGCTCATGATCTCACGCACACAAGGTGCATGCACAGGCGGTGATAGGGGACAAATATTCATGTAACCATAAACAAAAGTCACCCATCCACCCTCACCTGGGGACTCCTCATTCACTGCAAATAACAGTTTTCCTCTTGTGACAATTCAACCTGGTGCCATTTCCAACTCACCAAGGAGCGACTCACTCTGATTCAGTTATAAAAATGAGGGCGCCGGGCACTGGTTGGATTTCCGAGGGAAATTCGGGAGTTGAAATCGGTGAGGCAGAAACTCCCGGTCAGCCTGAGTTTCCTCAGCTGCGTGATGCTGACCAGCCATAGCCTTATGGTTGCAATCAGCACGTGAAGTGACCACCACAGCTGAACCACCAGAAAGCACCTAACCCCAGCCTCTGGCAGAAAGGGGTCTCAGAAGTGGCTGCACAGGTCCCTGCCCATGCTGCCGGCTCCCAGAGTCCCCTGCACCAAGGTCCACTGAGCTCTTGCCAGTGCCCAGACCACCACCTGTCCCCTCCCTCCATTCAGAGAATGAGAAGCATAAAGGTTCAAACATCACCATGACAATCAGAGGGGAAAACCAGAGAGGAGCCTGGCTGGCTCAGGTGGAAGAACGTGCTACTCTCGATCTCAGGGTCGTGAATTCGAGTCCCACGTGGGGTGTAGAGATTACTGAAATAAATAAAGCATTTTTAAAAAAATAGAAGGGAAACCCTGAGACTGGGCGCATCAGCCCCTCTTCTGCTACAACACACAAAAGCGGCTCCAACAGTAATTAGGAAATGGGACGTTTGTCATGAAACCAGCATCACATGGAGAGTCCAGGAAGAAAAAGAGTATGGACTCAATTGTGCACCCCCAAATTCCCATGTTGAAGCCCCAACCCCCAATGTGACTGTACTTAGGGATGAGGCCCCCCCCAAGAGGTAATTAAGGTGAAATGAGGTCCTAAGGGGGGGCCAGATTCGAAGGACTGGCATCCTTCTAAGGAGAGGAAGGGGCACCAGAGGTGGCTTCCTCTCCAATGTGCTCAGAGGAAAGTCGATGTGGACACAGCAGGACGGCAGCCATCGACCCGCCAGGGAGAAGCCCACGCCTTGCCCACACCTCCATCTTGATTTCCAGTGTCCATCACTGTGAGCCCCCTAGCCTGCGGTGTCTTGTTCCTGCCACCCCAAGAAATGAATACAGAGGGTTTGCAAAGCAGGGTGGGGTCGGGAGCTGAATTTGCCTCTGCGTACCTGCAGGTGAGGAGGCTGGCTAAGGACTTCAAGGTCAATGCTTGCACCTTACCCAGATCAGGGAGATTCTTTGACCCTGGAATATACCAAGGAAGCCACAGAAGTGCAAGAAAGGTCTTTGTATAAAAGGCTCCTGAGAGGGGTGCCTGGGTGGTTCAGTCGCTTAAACGTCCAACTTTGGCTCAGGTCATGATCTCACGGTTCATGGGTTCGGGCCCCGCATCGGGCTCTGTACTGACACCTAGCTCAGAGGCTGGAGCCTGCTTCAGATTCTGTGTCTCCTTCTTTCTCTGTCCCTCCCTGCTCATGCTCTGTCTCTGTCTCTCTCTCTCAAAAATTAAATAAATAAATAAATAGAAGGATCGTGAGAATGAATCTCAGGTTGAAGGTCCCTCAGAGGAGAACGAGGCACTCTGCGTTGACATGGTGTCATGAATGGTCTGTGCGGGGGCAGCCCCGGGGGCCGCAGGCACTAATTACTGCAGACCCCAACGCCATATCTACTGGCCCTCTGTTGGAAGACCTTTCATACTGGTTTATAAAATGATGTCTGGGGGGTACCTGGGTGGTCCCGTTGGTTAAGAGCCAGATTTCTGATGTCCACTCAGGTCATGATCTCACCATCTGTGAGTTCCAGTCCTGCATCCGGCTCTATGCTTACAGTGCGGAGCCTGCTTGGGATTCTCTCTCTTCCTCTCTCTCTGCCCCTCCCCTGCTCTCTCTCTTTCTCTCAAAATAAATAAAAAATAAACATTTTAAAAAATGATGCTTGCCCCCCGGTAGCTGGTCTTTACCACCCTCACCCCAGCCCTATCCCTTCAACACACCACCACTCAGCATGATCTTTCGAATAAAGGTTTGATTTCTTGCCTAGGTGGAAGCCAGGCACCCTCAAGGCAGGGAAGGAGGGCTGAGTCCAGAACAGAAAGAGCAAGACACACAGAGGGCTGAATATCACCCATGACTCTTCCCCTGCCCCCCCCCCCACTCCAGTCCACCACTGCTTGACTGCACCTGATCTTGAAAGTAGGAGATTATCATAACACACACTTGGCTGGTCCCTTTGAAAGGTTATGGTAATGCGGTGAATTCTGATGTAAATTATTCAGGATTTTCAGGTAAAATTGCCTCTTTGTCTCCAGGAAAAAGCTTTATTAAAATTAGGAACAATCTGCAATTAGAAAGTTTCTTCCTTTCAAGGACTTTCATGATCCAATTGTTTCTGATTTAATTGTAATTTCTAAACCTTAAGAAATAATAATAACTTTGTGGGTAATTTAAATAACTTAGTTCCCTCTGGTACCAAATTCTATCTTGCTAATTTCAATTATTTCTCATAAATCTGAATGAGTTTCTCTTCTTGCTCTAGTGGAAAATGGTAGGTCCAACCCGTGTCTGAAGATTTGTTCAAAAGACAATAAATTGCTAGGAACATGTGGTTTTCACCTTTTAATGTTATCTAGTGTCCAGTGAGCTAAGAAAATTAACAAGAAATCCTCAGAAATCTACCAACACTATTAAGAAAAAAGTTGCCCAGACCCGTAACCTCAAATCTCAGGGCAGTGAGAAGAATTCTCCTTAGTCCCCTCTGGACAATCCGAGACCTCCGTCAGCTCCTTGTTTGCACCTGCTCTTGGCTTTGAGTGGCATTTCTCCAGGTGAAATGGTGAAAGGCAATTTCTGTTTACAGTGAGGCCAGAGAGTCTAATTCCAGTTGGAGAGCAGAAAGCCGCACAACAGAAGGAACCCCGAATTGAAATCCAAAGTAGCAAAAGACCCAGGACCACCGTTCTCCCCATGTCCGGGTGAGGGCGGTAAAGGGCTGGAAATAAGGGGAAGAGGGCCTCCCAGCTGGGAGAGAACAGGTCGATCGCGTCGGTAACAACGGTCTGGTGTGTCCCGAGTCGGGATTTCCAAAATATGTCGGCATGCATCCCCTGGGGTGTTCACAACCCACAAAGGACGCTGGAGGCAGGGGCCAGGTATTACAGGTCATTTTCCGAGTGCACACACCCTCCCTGGGAGGGGAGAGACAGCCAGGGGCAAGTTTGCACGCAGTCAGCTCCGACTTTGTTCAGACTCCTCGGCGGCCCCACGGGGATGCGCGCTTTGCCGCCAGGCGACCATGGCAGTGAGCGCGCTCGCACAGGAGCGAGCATCGCGGCCGCCGCCGCGTACCAAGCCTTCGGCTACTGAGCCTGACCTTGTTTATTGGTACCCACACTCCCTCGGCTCTCTTCGCCTCGGCCCTAGACCCTCCGAAAGCGGGCTCTGTCCTCACGCTCCGGCCACTTTTGCTCCACGACCCCCGCGAGCATCCAATCCCGAGGCCAGAGCCGTGCGCGCCCCTTCCCAGAGCTCCCTCCCTTCTCCTCCCGCCTCCTTCGCAGTCCTCCGTATCTTCCCATCTCCTGGACCTCACGGTATCCAGCGCCATCTCCCTGCGCTTCGTCTGTGCGGGTGCACCTGCTCCTTGTGCTCGCGGCCTCGGTTCCAGTGCCCACGGCCGGCCGGCTCCCAGATCCATGCCCCGCTGTGCCCTCCTCCCTCACCGGATTCCCGGTGAGGACCCCTGAGCTGCCCATCGCATTCCCAGTGGGGACCCCCGCCCCATCCCCGGGCATTCCCTATGAGTACCACCCTCAGGCCTTGGCACTACTGCACCTCTGCCACACTGCTCTGGTGCCTGCATTCCAGTGGGGTCACCGTCTTCACTCTACGCCCAACCCACCCCCCACTCCGCCCCCAGTGGCCGTGTCCTGAGTCCTAGCCTTGGCCTGTCCCTCCCTAACTACCGGGCTCCTGGAATCACCCAGAACGTGCTCTCTTCGCTGCCCACACTGGGTGACTCCGTGGGCTCTCATGCCCCTCTAGCGTCTCTGCCACTCTCCCGTCTTGAGTCTGCCTCCCAGGCTTCAGGCGGCAGCTAGCCACCAGTTTCCGGGGGTGCCATCCAGAGATGACAAGGCGAGGGGAGATAGGATGGCTGGGGGGGTTTCCCTCCCAAAGGAACCTCCCATCGCCTTCCCCCAATAATCCCATCCACTTACATCACACAGCTTTATCCAGTCTCTAGAAAAAGAAAGCAACCAAAATTCTATGAAGATTCCTCCAAAATATTCTACCTTCTATCTGGACCATGACCTTTTTACTTAAAAGCCAGGACAGGGGGCACCTGGATGGCTCAGTTGCTTAAGTGTCTCCTGCCCTTCCGCTCAAGTCATGATCTCCCCATATCGTTGGGCTGTGTGGTGACAGCGGATATCCTGCTTGGGATTCTCTCTCTCCGTCTCTCTCTGCCCGTCCCCTGCTCACTCTGTCTCAGTCTCACTCAAAATAAAAAATAATAATAATAAATGAATGAATAAATGAACAAATGAATAGAAACCAGGATTTAGGGTTCTGGCTCTGGTTAGGATGGATGAAATGCATCCTACCCCATGTCTTCCACTAATTGCCTCAAACCTCTGGACAGATAATAGGAAGCACCTGTTGGAGAAGACTGAGGGCAAATGAGAGCAGACAGATGGGTAGAGGAATCTCCCAAAATGGGACCCGTATGGTGGGGAGTTTCCTCTTTGTGGGGGCGCGGGGAGTTCCATCTGTCCTGCCTGACTGAGTATAGGGCAGCCCAAGTCCTGAAGGCGTGAACAAACCCGATAGGTCAATTTGCAGAACAGAAACGTCTAACCAGAGACCCTACAGTATGGAGCTCCTGCCCGGGCCACCCTGCCTCGGGGGCACTGCAGCTGAGTGACCCACAGGCTGGGTCACTGCTGCAGAAAGTGTGCGGCGGCTTGGGGACACGGCACAGCCCACCTGCTTCCTAGCAGGAGCCACCAGGAGACGCTGAGCTGAAAGGGATCTGTGCGCAACATCACACAGCAGCTGCGGCCAGAGAGGGGGAGCCTTGTGACTCGGGTAAGAGATCTGGGGGTCCCTTTGAGCTAC
Source organism: Helogale parvula (assembly GCA_004023845.1). NCBI lineage: Eukaryota > Metazoa > Chordata > Mammalia > Carnivora > Herpestidae > Helogale > Helogale parvula. Next base: position 129,007 of record PJEM01005449.1, read on the forward strand.
ACGTGCAGGGAACAGACAAAATCGAGACACTGCGAAGGTCCCCAGCTGATCCCTGGGTGGCACACGTGTGCAGCGGACCGGAAGAGCACTGCAAAGCCCTTGAGAACTGAATTAACACTGGAGGCATGGCCCGCAGATGGGTGGAGGGCGGCCTGCGGGGCTCAGTCAGTGGGCGTCCGATGGGTCTTTTTTTTTTCTTTTAACTTTATTTATTTTGAGACAGAGAGCTCAAGCAGGTGAGGGGCAGAGTGAGAGGAAGAGTCCCAAGCAAGCTCAGCACTCTCAGCTCAGGGCCTGATGTGGGGCTCTATCCAATGAACCCTGAGATCATGACCTGAGCCGAAATCTAGAGTCAGATGCTTAACCTACTGAGCCACCCAGGCCCCTTCGGCTCAGGTCTTGATCTCACAGTTTGTGGGATTGAGCCCTGGGTCAGGCTCTATACTGACAGTGCAGAGCCTGCTTGGGCTTCTCTCTCTTCATCTCTCGCTCCTCTTCCACTCACACTTTCTCTCTCAAAATAAGTAAATTAACTTAAAAAAATATATTGGATGCACAGCTCACAGAAGATGGGTTGAGGGGCGCCTGGGTGGCTCAGTCAGTTGAGCATCTGACTCGTGATCTCATCTCAGTTCATAATCCCAGAGTCATGGGATCCAGCTCGGAATCCAGCTTCACACTGGGCATAGAGCCTCCTTAGGATTCTCTCTCTCTCTCTCTCTCTCTCTCTCTCTCTCTCTCTCCCCCCTACTGCTCGTGATCTCTCTCTTTCTCTCTCTGTCTCTAAAAATGGGTCAGGACTTGCAAGTTGACTGCCTACTAAAGCAAAATAAGGCAAAGCAAAGGAAATCAACATTCCCGAGAAGATTTTATTTTTTTAAAGATTTTTTTAAGGCTTATTTTTATTTGAGAGAGAGAGAGAGGGTGGGTGGCAGAGAGAGAAGGGGACAGAGGATTTGAATCAGGCTTTGTGCTGTCAGCACAGAGCCCGACACGGGCTCAAACGGGGCTCGAACTCAGGAACCGTGAGATCCCACCCTGAGCCAAAGTCAGATTCTTAACCAACTGAGCCTCCCAGGTGCCCCTAGAACCCATTCTTATATATTCAAATGTCCAGGGTAGAATCCACCATTACTCAACATTTATGAGGATCAGAGAAACCTTAAAGAAAGAAAGAAAAATAAACTCCCAAGAGAAAAGGCAACCAATTGATAGCAGGCCCCAAAGTGACTCCAATGTCGGAATCATTAGCTAACTACTTTAAGTGCCGTCAAATAAGCACAGAGATTCTTGAAATAATGGAAAAGATGGATGTGCTCAGCAAAGAA